>JASPKP010001728.1:15000-26746 GCA_030674155.1 Stramonita haemastoma | reverse complement strand
CACTTTGCTGTGGCTAACCATATTGCATATTATCATTTCTAGTATGTGTATTACTAGCTATTATTGCGTATACTGTATCAGCTTTCGGCCCAACAATCTTGCTCTTTTTAAGCTAGGCTGTTGTGTTTAGCGCTGTGGTGACACCACAAGATCTGCCCCGTACAAATCGCAGATGCTAGTTAAGGCTGTATGCACACAGCACAGCACACTCTTAGTGCCTTGGGCTCTGGTACTGTGCAAATGTTATGTGTCTGCACAGGCTAATGCATGCTTGCGGTTGCGTTTGTGTTTTTTTTTTTATATATGTGCATCCAATCCAATCCAATCATGTTGCTTATAGCACCACCGACCACACAGGCCATATCGAGGCTGTCACCTCATCACATTTTAAAGCTCATATTAAAACTGTGCAGCTATATACAGATTAAAACGGGGTATAAAACCAACTTTACTATCCTTGCTTGTATCCACGGCCTGGTCAACCATAAGGGTCAGCCCAGGATGGCCACCACGTTGTGGGAAAACCCACATCGCTCACACATAAAATGAGATAGAACATATTGAAATAATCTTTTTCTTAGAGACCAGCTATACCAGTTCCACTTATATCAGATGGAAAAAGCACGATTTTCTCAGGAAGTTAACAATGGTGTCCTGTGGAACATCCCGAAAAAAGATCATTAGGGAGTCTGCGGTAAAATGCTTGTGCCTAATATCCTGAACATCCTGACACTCCAGGAGCAGATGCTAGATGGTTACCTGCACATCACAAGTCACGCACCATGGGGTTCCCTCGCCTTTCAGCAAGTGAACGTGAGTGATATGAGAATGACCCGTGTGTATCCTGGTGAGCACTGTTGCTTGTCTTCGGTTTTTGACACACAGAGGGAAACCCTCTGTTAGGTTTGGACGGATCGGAAAAAGTTTGTTGTCTGTCTGAGCCTTCCATTCCTCCTACCAGAGGTAGTGCACATATTGTTCGCTTCTAGGTTTCAGATCTGGAAACGGCACTGTGGACCCAGAAACCTCCTGGTCCGTGGCACACCTGGTGAGTCGGTCAACCGAATCATTGCCCCAAATGCAAAAATACCCCAGGATTCACACTAAACCATCACACTCGTCCCGTCTCAAGGAAGAAAACAGTTCGTAGAACTCCTGAAGCTTAGGGTGGTTTATGTTCCTACAAGCAATAGCCTTCAGAGCAGAGAGCAAATCCGCACAGACCAAGAAGTCTTTCTTTCCTGACCACCGAATCAGTTGCAGGGACAAGACAAGAGCACTAAGTTCAGCCATGTACACCGAGGCATTCGAAGGCAGATGCTCAGAAAGCTCTGACTCCTTGATGGTGGAACAATAGGCAGCGCAAGCCAACCCCTCTTCAGACTTGGACCCATCTGTGAAAACACTGGTGAAGGACGATAAAACATACAGAGTTATCAGGAAAAAAAAACACCTGTATGCCGTCGAACTGGTGACATCTTTCCTATGAGCAGCAAGATCAAAACAGACAGCTGCGGTTTCCACCATCCACATAGGCATCTCAGGGAACTTGGGAAGGTCGCAGATGACACCCAAATCAATACCCACCTCCTGGAGATGAGGAAGGATCCGAATGCCCACAGGCGGGGTGGCAGAGGGTGATTTCTCAAACTTGGCCTGAAACCGGGGATTGAGAACACAATCGTAAGTCGGTTATTATACTCCAACTAGAGCTCCATGTAATAATTTAGCATCAGTTTCTGATGGCTGTTTGCAAGAGAGGGCTCTCCTGCTTCTGCGTACAGACTGTTCACTGGCGTCATTTGGAACCTCCGAGATAGATCCTGAGCCCCTGGTTGTGTATAGGGTCCAGTGACTTCAGGTAAGAAGGCCTAGCCGAACCATAGACCTGACATCCGAGATCAGGTTTGGAGCGCACCAGCGCCCTGTAGATATGCAGCAGTGTTCTCTATCCGTTCCCTAATCAGTATGGGCATCACCTGCAAGAGGTTCAGGGCTTTCTGACAGGACGTTCTCAGGTGTTGGATGTGACTTCTGAAATTCAGTTCCTGGTCAGACACAATCCCTAAGAACTTGGCCTCCGTCACCGCTGGGATGGTGGATTTTCCCAAGCGAATGAAGGGGTCTGGGAAGTGTTTTTAAACTTGTTAGTGAAGTGGATGCACTTCGTTTTTGTAGCCGAAAACTTGAATCCGTTGTCCTCCACCCATTCCTGCACCTTGATCACACAGAGTTGTAGCTGTCTCTGAACTCCCGCAAAAGTACTGCTCTTAGCGTACAAAGCAAAGTGCTCCACAAACAGGGAACATTCCACACTTGTGTGATGGACTGACTTGACAATGTTGTTGATCTTTATACTGAAGAGAGCAGGAGAAATGATGCTCCCCTGCGGGACCCCCATCTGTTGCTAAAAAATCTATGAGAGCATGGAGCCCACCCTCACCTGGAACCGTCCCTTGGCCAGAAAGCTCTTTAAAAACAGTGGCAAACAACCCAAAAACCCCAACAGGTCCAACATGATGCCATACCTCCAGGCAGTGTTGTAGGCCTTTTCCAGATCGAAAAAAACAGCCACCACGTGCCGCCTATTGACACAGACACCACACACCTGGCCAGGGCACCTGTCTCTCACGTGGCTGAACTTGTGACACTTGAAACACCTCAGCAGAGAGGGGACATAAGGCGAGACCTTTATGCTACCTTGATGTTCTGAGAATAAATCCAGAAGGCAGAAAACAGACAGAGAGGAATAACAGGTAGCAAAGAAACAAGGCAGAGGCGAAGAGAGGACAGAGCAGAGGATTTTCCTAGCAC
Organism: Stramonita haemastoma; assembly: GCA_030674155.1. Taxonomy (NCBI): domain Eukaryota; kingdom Metazoa; phylum Mollusca; class Gastropoda; order Neogastropoda; family Muricidae; genus Stramonita; species Stramonita haemastoma. Next base: position 23,932 of record JASPKP010001728.1, on the reverse strand, counting down.
AGAAGCTCCAGAAGGTGGGGATACTATTTATACTGAAAAGCCCCCCCCCCCCCCCCCCCCCAGTATCCCCATGGGGGAATAATGTGTGTGCATGTGGCGGCTGCCCTGCACTATGCTGTAGTGCATCATATTCTTTAAGTGGTAGTAGTAGTAGTAGTAGTAGTAGTAGTAGTAGTTAGTAGTAGTAGTAGTAGTAGTATAGTAGTAGTAATAATAATAATAATAATAAATGGAATTTATATAGCGCTATATCTTGCAAAAACAAATCAAAGCGCTTGCATTCAACCAATTCTTGCACATGCAGCCAACAACAATTTAGAATTTTAACGAAGTCAATACACACACACACACACACACACACACACACACACACACACACACACACACACACACACACACACACACACACACACACGCACACACACACACACACACACACACATACATATAGAAGTTAAACACTTTGGCAGGGTGGTGGATAGTTCGGCTGTTGAGAGCAGGGGCAGAACATGAAACAGGATAGGAAAGTCTTAGCTTTGAAACAAGTGTGTCTTGAGGCTGGATTTAAATGTGTCATAGATAGGCTTTTTACGAAGGGAGAGAGGGAGATGGTTCCAGATCACTGGACCAGAAACAGAGAAAGCGCGACGGCCCACGGTGGATTGATTGAATCTAGGTATTTGTAAGCGCAGGGTATCTGCAGCAGAGCGGAGGGATCGAGGAGTGTACGGGTAAAGACATTCACAGAGGTAGGAGGGTGCTGTTTTGTGAAGACATTTATAACAGAGAGTACTGATCTTATAGTTTAATCTCTGTGGCACAGGCAGCCAGTGGAGAGATTGCAAGAGAGGAGTAATGTGCTCAGATTTTTTCTTTCTGAGAACCAGTCGAGCTGCATAGTTTTGTATACGTTGAAGGGAGTGGATAGATGATGCTGGCAGACCAGCCAAAAGAGAATTGCAATAGTCGAGACGTGAAAGAATCAGAGACGTGACGAGTTTAGATGTTGCGTCAGTGGACAGGTACTTTCGAATTGCACTAATACGTCTTAATTGATAGTAGCATGACTGGCAGGTCTGGGTGATGAATTTTTGCATGGATAGTGTGTTGTCGATAACAACCCCTAGATACTTTACAGCAGTGGAAAGAGTGACTGAAGTATTGCCGAATTCTACTGAAGCTGTAGTAATGGAAGAAAGTTTGTGTTTGGTGCCTACCAGCATGGCTTCAGTTTTATCTGCATTTAACTGTAACTTATTTTGTATCATCCAGTTTTGGATATCTTCAAGGCAGTAGGATATATTTATCAGGAGAGATGGCAGATTTTCAGGAGTATCACAGCTTAGAATCTGAGAGTCATCGGCATAGAAATGATAGTTGATTTGATGACGGTTTATTATATGTGACAATGGAGCAGTGTATAGAGTGAAAAGAACAGGGCCCAGAACTGATCCTTGCGGGACTCCACATTCCAGTCTGACAGGTGTGGATTGAATCTTGTTAACTGCTACTGTTTGGAATCTATCGGTAAGGTATGAATTAAACCAAGTGAGAGATGTGCCTGTGATGCCAAACGTTTTTTGAAGACGGGAGAGAGAAGAATTGAATGGTCTATAGTGTCGAAAGCTGCAGATAGATCGAGAAGAGTGAGAAGGGATATTTTTCCTGTGTCAGAAGCGTGTAGTTGTAGTAGTAGTAGTAGTGGTAGTAGTAGTAGTAGTAGTAGTAGTAGTAGTAGTAGTAGTAGTAGTAGTAGTTAGTAGTAGTAGTACTATCATATGTGCTAAGCTGATAAAGTGTATATGCCTACAGGACAGCACTCTCTTTGTGCCGCGTGCTCTGTTACTTTGCAAAAGTCAGGGTAGGAGGGAACTCAGTCTGCCCCTTTTTTTGTCACATCACCTCAAAATGCGCCTTATCCTTTCAGGGGGGTGGGGGTGGGTGGGCGGGTATGCTGTATGTGTGGAAAAAAGCAAATTTATGGCTTACTAAATGTATCAACGGGAAAAAAAATGACTATACCTCACACACACACACACACACTCTCTGTCTCTCTAAGTCTCTGTCTCTCTGTCTCTGTCTCTCTCTGTGTCTGTCTGTCTGTCCATCCATGTAGCAAAATGATTAACGTTTTTCTGAAGTTGTTTTAGTGTCTTATGCTACTCTGTGTACAATTTGTGCCCTAATTATCAATTCTCTAATAAATTTTAGTTATTCATTCATTTATTTATTTAGTTACTCAATTTATGTTTAGTCTAAACTGTTGCAAACATTCTAATCAGATGTATGCTAATACCACAAGTGAATGTTATAATCTTTGTGCTTGGAAGTATTTTCAGGTGCATTCTTGGAAAGGATTGAGAACGAAATTAATGAGGGGGGTGGGGGGGGGGGGGGGGGGGAGGGGATAGCCAGGTGTGTGAAATTGTAATGTGAAATTGTAATGGGTCCGGTGGCCTTCTACAATAAAATCGCTCAGAGTTCAGAGTTCAGAGTATCTATCTATCTATCTATCTATCTATCTATCTATCTATCTATCTATATATCTATCTATCTATCTATCTATCTATCTATCTATCTATCTATCTATCTATCTATCTATCTATCTATCCATCCTTATTCTAGTGACCTTCCGGGCACCCATGAAGACTTGACACCCAGTTCCCTCTTTTCCTCCTCTCTCTGTTCTGCCTTTCTCAGGGTTTTGTTGAGTTATAGGCCTGTCCATTCGCTGATGTTGTCTTCCCATCACTTCCTGGGTCTGCCTCTTTCTTTTCCTCCTTGGACAGTGTCTTGCAGTAATGTTTTTTCAAGTCCTTTTGATCTTATGACATGCCCATCCCATTTAAGTTTACGCTTCTTTATGATTGGTGGAAGGTTTTCAAAGGGACCAGTTAATGTGTTCTCTGGGAACGGGATAGCCTAGTGGTCATAACATTGTGCTCGCAATTTGGACCGGGGTTCGATTCCCGTTCAAGGGGATTTTTCGCATAGATTTAACATTAGTGCTGACTTCACACTCCCCAAACTTCTTTCAGATGAGACTATAAACTTGAGACTTCGTGTGCAAACGCACACAAAACATCTTGCACATGAGTTAAATCCTGTTCCGCTTTTTGTAAAAGTAGGCCATTGTGTGCCGGTAGGAAACAATGTCAAGATTCACAAAACTGCTTACACACGGGGACTGTAGGTAAAAAGCACACAAGTGCTTATTCCCTTATCCTTGATATAAAACAGTAAATGAATAAATAAATAAAAGAAATCTGTAAGAGATGCTAAGAAGTCTCTGGAAGCATTTCATCTCTACTGTCTGTACTCTTCTCTCCAAATCTGCAGTCAGGACAACGATTCACAGGCATACAAGAATATGGATAAGGGGGCATATTAGTCTGATCTTGGAGTTGAGTGAGATACTTTTTATCTTTCCAGATGGCATTCAGTTTTGACAGTGCTGTTATTCTTATGCTTTGTGAAAAAATGGGGCACCAAGCCTTCTCACAAATCACATTCACAAAGATTTTACACAGTGTGTATGTCATAAAGTCAAAGAGATAAACTACAATGGGATATATATCCAGGTCATTAAATGAATGGAATTGAAGATCAACATACAAGTATGTTTATTTTTCTTTCTTTACATAGATAGCTGTTACTTTGTTCTTGAACAGGGTAATGTTATTTGGGTTGTGCAAATCGTGAGGGACCACCCTTTCTCTCCATCAGACAGAGAAAAGATCATGAAGAGGCCCAAGTACAAGCGCCTGAAAAGATTTGCAAAGGGTAAAACCTATCCTACCTTTAGATAAGTAGACCATTGTGTGCATGTAGCAACCAATGACAATTTACAAACATACTAAAACCCCCCACACTGGTGTCATCTTTAGACATTAGCCTTGATGTCAGAATGTGGCTACCTTAATAATGGATGAACGGTTCTATGTGCAGAATCTGACCTAGGGTGAACCTTGCAGGTCTGGCTGAGGAAGGAATACACATATTCCCTCACACCTGTAGCTGACCTGTCCACAGCTGATGATCACACAGGGTGGGTGTGCTCACCTGGTGTGTCAAAGTTGATGATTACACAGCATGCATGTGCTCACCTGGTGTCTCAGTTGATGATCATACAGCATGCATGTGCTCACCTGGTGTGTCAGTTGATGATCATACAGCATGCGTGTGTTCACCTTGTGTGCGTTACCTGTTTCTTAGTTTTCACTTCACTATCAGACCAAATAATGACATTCTTAGGGCTTTCCTTCTTATAGTAAAATAGTATTTTTTGGTTTGGTTTAGTGCTTTTGGATTTTTGAGTCTTTTTGTAAAAGGAGGTTATATAACACGTTAATTTTTCCACACTTTTTGAAAAGGTAAGCACATACAGCAGGTAATGGCAAAGGTGTTTCTATAACTGGTGTGGTCATTGGGAAACAAAGTGTTAGAAACCTCACCTTCTCTAAAGGCTACCATATTGAAGGCAGCACCCATCTCATACCTGACTGATTTACCTTCCCCCTCCATAAGAAGTGCAGATACCTATAGAACTGGGTGAACCAGGGGACTGCACTGAAGCCAAGGCACACAAATGGTCCCCCATCAAAAAGGTAACCACACTCAAGGCTGCATATTCTTAACTCTTGCAAAGCAGGTGCTTTGACCATTGAGCTATCCTGTCCTCTTCGAATGGAAGTAAATATCTTTAAAAGTAGTAGGTTGGCATACTTTATACATTGATTTGTTTCTTGCTACTTGTGTAAAACATTATCTTCTGCAGTGTGAAATTCTGGTCTACAAGGAATGTAAAACAGTATTGTCTTTAGTGTTAAATTCTGGCCGACAGGGAATGTAAAACAGTATTGTCTTTAGTGTTAAATTCTACAGGGAATATAAAACAGTATTGTCTTTAGTGTTAAATTCTGGTCTGCAGGGACACACCAACTTGTTCTACAGCTAGTTCAACAGTGGGAGAGAAAAGAAGGCAGAGGCTGAGGAACTTACCAAACCAGCATCACTTCTCACCCCCACTCATCCTCCCGTGTCAGTGTCAAAAGCCACGCTACATTTGCAACACTAGAATAGCTTTAAGTCTGTCTCAGCCCCAGTCAAACAGCACTATTTTGGCACTCCTTGTCGCTCCTTACACAGTAGCCCACCAGACTTATAGGCCTAAAGGCACATAGCCTGGAATCCCTGACTGATTTGCCTGATTTCAAAGAGATGTGATATAACAGATGTTTACCATAATGTGGCCATCTACAATTTAGCCTATCTGTACGTCTAGAGGTCTAGAGGTCTATGCATTCTACTAATTTTGTTGCTGGTATGATGTTAATGGTCAGTGCACAACTACAACTCTTTTTATGTACTTCTCTTTTAAAGAGAGATGTATAACTAACATTACTTTTCAACACAAAATATCAGGGCATTAATTATTCAAAAAAGCAAAATAGCACACTGGACAGTGTGTGTGTGTGTGTGTGTGTGTGTGTGTGTGTGTGTGTGTGTGTGTGTGTGTGTGTGTGTGTGTGTGTGTGTGTTTGTGCGCGCGCATGCGTGCATATGTGCACAAAGAGGTGTGATACAAAAAAAAGGAACCAAACTAACAATGATACACTTACATGTTATGGTTTGGCTGACTCGCAGGTACACATGTACATATGCATGCACAAACACACAAACATACACATTGTGTGTGAATATGTGTTGTGTGTGTGCGTGAGTGAGTGAGTGAGTGAGTGTGTGTGGTGTGTATGAATAAAAAGAAGAAGTTTGTTTCCACATGTAAACTGATGATAACTTCATTTATACATTATGCTGTTTTCATGATGTTGGTGTTTTCCTTCCCTTGATGCCTCTGAAGCTGTCTCATGGACAGATGGAGCAGAGGGACTCAGAGCACCACAGCGGATCCAGTGGAGAAACTCCCTTCTGAATTTGGTTCCAGTCAGGCAGTAGAGAACAAAGTTGATGGCGCTGTTAGTGAACGAAAGAATTTGTGTCACTGTATTCAGCAATTCAGCTATGGCATGTGTCTGAGGATGTGCAACAATATTATCGTAATTTTGTTGATACCACAGTAACAAAATGAATACTGGTAGGGTTAACACCAGAAAAGCACAGGATATTGCCAAAACCATGACAGTTGTTCTGTAGGAGGTTTTTGTCCGACTGTCAGTGCTGTGTGCAGTGTTGACATTTGACTCCACACGTGCAGAGATGGAAGAGGAAGAAGACACTGCTTTAAACAGACTGACAGACAATATAATGTCACAGACAATCATACATACACTTGGCAAGAGGGAAGACATGAACAAAACTACCCAATTAAACACCAGAGTGAAGAAGTCGAAATACATGCCTGCCATGGCATAACACCAATTGTCCTCACTGATGTCAAATCCAATCAGAATATGAAAATTCAGAGCACATGCAGAGAGGACAAGTGTTGCTATGACAATCCACGTTCTTCGCACAGTGCACATCACTCGCATTCTGTGTGGCCACAGGACCGCCATTGTTCTCTGCACTGTCACACAGGTCACCAGCCAGGCAGACGTAATCATACTGACATAGACCAGGTAGGGGCAAAGCTTACAGATGACCACGTGCAGAGTACGAAGATCGACCTGGAAACCATACAACATAGAGAAAGGTGTCAACCCAGTACAAAGAAAGGTAAGATCAGACACTGCAAGGGATATAAGTATAGCATGCTGAGAAGAGTTGTGGTCCTTGATACGACGCATGACGCAGATGGTGGCGATGTTTCCAAAGCCTCCCAACAGAAGAATACATGGAGGACATATTCTATTGATGATCACAGAGACTTGGTATTCCATGTAATCCCAGAATGATGACCCCTCTGTCCGGTGTGTAGTGTTGTCCTGTAGTCCATCACTGTCACTTGAAAAGCTGTCCATGCTTGATATATACCAAACAGATTCTTGCAAAATGGGCTTCCTGTAAACAGGGGGAAATAAATTAACACACACACACACACACACACACACACACACAAACACACACACGTGTACACACCCACACCCACACACAGAGGCAGACAGACAGACAGACAGAGACAGACAGACAGACAGACAGACAGACAGGACAAAAGAGAGACAGACAGACAGACAGACAGACAGAGACGGAGAGACAGAGAGAGAGAGACAGAGAGAGAGAGACAGACAGAAAGCTAGAGCTCTGAACTCTGAATATATTCAATATGTGCCTTGACCTCAGGCCACAATATCAATACACGGGGTTTGTGGAGGGAAGAAAACGACTATACTGATATCATGTAAAACACAATGTGTGATGAAACCAACAAGCAATTCTTTGTGAATCATGATCACTAAAATCATGTCATGAACAAGGTTAAAACTTCATAGCAGATCAATGTTGATGTTAATAGGCATCAAAATAAGTACTAATAGGAATAAGTAGATAAATAAGATAGATGATGATAAGATAGATAGAGATAGAGAGATAGATGAGATAGAGAGATAGAGGGATGGATAGATGGAGGATGGGTGGATGGATGATAGATAGATAGAAATAGATAGATAGATAGATAATATAGATAGATAGATAGATGGATAGATGGATAGATGGTGGATGATGATGGATGGATGGATAGATGATGATAGTAGATAGATAGATAGATAGATAGATAGATAGATAGTAATAGATAGATAGATAGATGATAGATAGATAGATAGATGAATAAAAGATAGATGATGAATAGAGGATAGGATGGAATAGATGAGTAGAGTAGATAGATGAGATAGATAGATAGAGAATGATAGAAGATTTAGATGATGGTAAGAGGAAGAGTGAGAGCAAGAGAGAGAGAGAAGAGAGAGAGAGAGAGGAGAGAGAGAGAGATGAGGAGAGAGAGGAGAGAGAGAGAGAGAGGAGAGAGAGAGAGAGAGAGGAGAGAGAGAGAGAGAGAGAGGAGAGAGAGGAGAGAGAGGAGGAGAGAGAGAGAGAGAGCGAGAGAGGGGGGGCACAATGACACAGAGAGTAATCAGAGAAGGTAACTGGGTAACAGTGTCAAGAAAGTTTGCTATACAGAACAATGATTAATAGAAGGTAAAATGTAAGTGTGTAAGAATAGTTTTCTGGCACTTAAGTTGAGAAAGTGCTTGGTTTTGCATAACTGGTGCACTTGTTTGGAAACTGTTTGGCAAAGCTGATTTATGTGTGCCATCCTTGAAATGTTGGAAATCACAATACCTAGAAGTTTATGATTATTACCTTTCTCAATAGTTTCATTGTTTATTGATACAGATGGAAGTCTGGTTGTCATTTCTGTTGTTGTTGTGTTATAATGAGCATGACTTTGGTCTGTTTGGGGTTAAGTGACATGTGTTGGTAAGTTCATCCTTTGCTTAAAGCATCAACACTATCTTATAATGAGGAGTTAATTTGTTAAGGCTGGTGCAACTAGTATGAACTGTAGTGTTATCAGAAAAAAGTCGCATGATTCTTAGATGTAGAATGGAACGTCATTAACATATATAGAAAACAAAAGTGGGCCTGAAACAGACCCTTGTGGTATTCTATATTTTACAGGTAGTGCACATAATTCTGTGGTATTGATCAAAATATATTGTTGTGTGTTATGCAGGTATGGTCTGATTAGCATCATACTGTGATCAGATATTTCATAGATCAATAGTTTTTGCATAGCAGTTTGTGGTTGATTACATCAAATGCTTTGGTAAAGTCTACAAAAAGGGTTCCACAAAATCTGTTATCATTTATACTGTTGTACCAAGTATCTAAAATACTAGTAAGAGCTGTGTTACATGACTTATTTTCCTGAATTTACAATGGCTAGCATGCAATTAAAAGACTATAATGTTCTAGGTATTTAGGTGATAAGGAGAAATATTCCGAATAATAATTATGATAATAATAATTATGA
>JASPKP010001728.1:7500-10000 GCA_030674155.1 Stramonita haemastoma | reverse complement strand
ACCACTATGGGCTTTTTTGACATCACTGTAAGTGATGCTGAAAAGCATCACACAGCCTTGTCTTGCATCTTCAACTTTGTGAAAATAATGCAAGGAGCTCAAATGTGATGTGATGAAGTGAAATATTAAGGCATAATTTTGTTTCGTTTTGTTTTTAAGCGTGCTTTGAAAATAGGGGAGCCCTAATTCGACCACCAATTACTATGCTTAACTTGTCAATTTCTATTTGGACAATTCCTGCAGTCTATCATTTCAATTTGTGATAACATTTTATAGGAACGTTCGATTTTTTAAATCTGTTTTTTGTATTGTATAGCCATTTTATTGCAGATTAATAACATGTTACTAACTAAAAATTGACCTCTGGTGCAATGCGACTCCTTATGTGGTGGAGCATCACAAATGTCAGTGACATACTATCCCTCAGCCTAGCTAATCTGTCTAACAGGAGAATGAAGATCTTCTCTAGCAACCTCAAGAAGAAATTCTACATCCAGGGATGGTCAGGCTTCAGGAGAAGGCAGCACTGGCGAATCTCCTGCCTCTCGGCGTGATTCCCATGATCAGTCAGGTACAGCTCACAGCAAAGGAGGAAAGAGGTCAAGTGTGTGAACAATTTTTTGAAGCACACTAGCTGGTTAAGCATTCATACAGAAACCATGACCTTGAAAATAATGCTGAGACCTTCCGTGGTCAAAGCGCATGCTTGCGCACATGCACGCATGCACGCACACACACACACGCACACACACACACGCACGCACACACACACACACCACACACACACACACACACAAACACAACACGAATGTAAGAATACAATTTTATAAAGATCTTTGACCGGAACATACAAATAAACGGTGAGGATTTTTCAAATTGTGAATTTTCGATTTTCTTCTTACTCCTTTCAAGTATGAATGCAGTTTCACTTCGCTTAGTTCAGTGGCAATGATATTTTTGTGCTGCTGAACTTTGCTAACTGTCAGACTGCTTTTTTAGGAAACAAAAGTTTTGCATTCTTTAAGTCATTATTAAGGGGGGATTGTGACAGTTCGAAAAGAACAACATCAAAGAGACAAATCAACCAAATATTTGTCTGACCCTCCGAAAATCACTAATTGCTTCAAAATTAATTAAACAGACATAATCACCTACTAATATATTCCAAGACCCAGAAATAAACTGTACAAAACAGACTTCTTATATTCAGGAAGTGATCTATGGAACAAGCTACCAAAAAGTTTACAATGTGTCAGAATAAAAAATCAGTTCTAGACACAGATGAAAAATCATTTGATAAGTACATTTTTAAAAAACTGGCCTTAAAGTCACTCAACCATGATTGCAAAAAATGCAGCAGCACTTTTTGCATCCTTTAAACATATTTCAGATGTGATTTTCAGGGACTGGAAATATTGCACTGTTACATGATGTGTGTGTATGTGGAAGACAGGGGGAAGTGTGAGAGACTTTTTGAAAATCATTTTTTTAAAAGTTATTGTGAATGCTAACGAAAGCCTGTGAGTAATCTAAACAGGCACGTGCATAATTTGCAAATTTTCCAATTATGGAAAGGAGTTAACCAAATAGATGAAGTGATGATAATTTATTGGGACTTGACTTTTTTTTTTGTATTATCATGTCCTTTTTTAAAAATCCAATTTAACATGTTTTTTCATGAATGCTGTTTTTGACGTTATTAATGATGAGGTTATTAGTATCATTATAATTGTTACCTTCTTGGTTTGATAGTCTGGCTGACTGAAAATTGTTTTTCTATTGCATTATGATGTGGGGGTTCTTGATTGCTGGTAAAACTTGTATTGTTATTATTATCTTTGTTTGGCTGATTGTGTATGTTCTTCCATTCCTCCTTAATACCTCCCTTCTCTGGGTCTTTTCAAGTACGTTTTTTGGTTATTGTTGTGTTATTGCTTTTAGCGAAGAAATATCAGTATTATTATGTAAATTTATATCATTATCATTATGATTGATTTGCTAGCGTGAAATATTGGTGATTGTGATTGTTATGATTTGAATATCAATTTTGAGGGTGTTTTGATACCGTGATTTCTTTGCCTTTTTATTTTATTTGTTTTGTTTGTCTGGTTTTATTTATTTTTTGTATATAAGGTATCAATAGAAAAGAATGGATGATACTGCAACCTGACATAACTGTTTTACTTTTACAAGGATTTATTTTTTCTATGATTTAAAAAAAATATATATATATATATATATATAACTATATACTCAGAGCACCAAGAACATGCGAGTATATAGATGCGTTTGTTGGGAGGGGGGGGGGGTATATATGTGTTTGTGTGTGTGTGTGTGTGTGTGTGTATTTGTGTGTGTGTGTGTGTGTGTGTGTGTGTTGTGTGCGTGCGTGTCGTGTGTGTGTGTGTGTGTGTGTGTGTGTGTGTGTGTGTGTGTGTGTGTGTGTTGCGTGCGTGCGCGCGTGCGTGCCTTCATGTGTATGTGTGTGTATTCATTTATT
>JASPKP010001728.1:0-2500 GCA_030674155.1 Stramonita haemastoma | reverse complement strand
TTCATTCCTACTAGACTTGCTATATTCAAGACAGGCTGCCCTCTTCAAGGCAATGGTGTCACCATCAGAACAGCACCACCCATATCAAAGAGAAAACCAAGTGACCAGGGAGACAAAAGACTGGACTCCTCCGTCACTCTGTATCAGCGAGGCCAATGGCACCTGCAAACATCATCTCTCTTATAAAAACTGAGCCAACTTTGGTCTTGGCTTTTAGGTGGGCCACATCAACCAACTGTCCATTCTTTCTGCTGTGTGCATGGACTCCTTTCATAGAGAATCTGATGGCACAGATCAGCAGCATGGAGAAGAAAATACCAAACAAGGTTGGGAAGGATGCATCCTTGTTACACACCACTCTTAATTGCAAAAGATTTCAAGTTTTCACCACCACGGCTGGCTGCACCCTTCATGTGGTGAAAGGGGGGTAGTTGCGATGCTGAGCAGCCTTGGGGGCATCAATGCTCTTCAGCATTTGGAACAGACCTCTTCTGCTCACGACATTGAACGCCGTTGTAAGGTTAATGATGGTGATGAAAAGTAGCGTCTGCTGTTCTTGGTGTTTGTTTTTCTATGCAGGTGACTTACTGATAGCATCATGAAAACTATGGATCTTTCATCTCTGAACCTGCATTGCTCCTCTGGGTCAATACTGTTGGCAAGGTATTGCATTCCTGCCGACACAACCCCAGCAAAATCCTTACCCATAATGCCCTGAATCGCTACATGGGTCAATACTGTTGGCAAGGCGTTGCATTCCTACCAACACAACCCTAGCAAAATCCCTGCCCAAAATGCCCGGTAGAGAGATGCCGTGGTAATCATTGCAGTCACTTCAGTCATGCCACCCTTGTTGGTTCAAATAGTTAAAGTTAAAGTCTGTCCCGAGGCTAAGGCTATTCAGGCCGGTGCTTATCCCGGTTTCTGTGGCGTTAAGCGACTGAGAGTCATAGACTCCCCCTGGATAGGACGCCAGTATATGGCAGGTCTAAACCCCCAACACAAGGTTGGTACCCTTTTGACACCTGGGTGGTGTGAGAAAATACCCGTAAAATGCCTTTTCCAAGGGCACAACGCCATAGCCGAAAGCTGGGATGGAACCCGCAGCCTTTACATTACGAGACCAACGCCCTAACCACTAGACTACAGCAGCGGCTGTTGGTTCAAATAACTTTTGTTTAATAAATAACAACAAGAGCACAACCTGATGGTAGCATAACAGGGGAAGAACATCACGCTGTAGCTTATGTCAGTACCACCCTTGTGACAAACCAAGAAAATATGCTTTGTGAAAAAAATGGGGCACCAAGCCTTCTCACAAATCACATTCACAAAGATTTTACACAGTGTGTATGTCATTAAGTCAAAGAGATAAACTACAATGGGGATATATATCCAGGTCATTAAATGAATGGAATTGAAGATCAACATACAAGTATGTTTATTTTTCTTTCTTTACATAGATAGCTGTTACTTTGTTCTTGAACAGGGTAATGTTATTTGGGTTGTGCAAATCGTGAGGGACCATCCCTTCTCTCCATCAGACAGAAAAGATCATGAAGAGGCCCAAGTACAAGCGCCTGAAAAGATTTGCAAAGGGTAAAACCAATCCTACCCTTTAGATAAGTAGACCATTGTGTGCATGTAGCAACCAATGACATTTTAAAAACATACTAAACCCCCCCACACTGGTGTCATCTTTAGACATTATCCTTGATGTCAGAATGTGGCTACCTTAATAATGGATGAACGGTTCTATGTGCAGAATCTGGCCCTTGGTGAACCTTGCAGGTCTGGCTGAGGAAGGAACACACATCTTACCTCAGCTCACACCTGTAGCTGACCTGTCCACAGCTGATGATCACACAGGATGGGTGTGCTCACTTTGTGTGTCAAAGTTGATGATTACACAGCATGCATGTGCTCACCTGGTGTGTCAGTTGATGATCATACAGCATGCGTGTATTCACCTTGTGTGCGTTACCTGTTTCTTACTGTTCACTTCACTATCAGACCAAATAATGACATTCTTAGGGCTTCCCTTCTTATAGTAAAACAGTATTTTTTGGTTTGGTTTTGTGCTTTTGGATTTTTGAGTCTTTTTGTAAAAGGAGGTTATATAACACTTTATTTTTTCACACTTTTTGATAAGGTAAGCACATACAGCAGGTAATGGCAAAGGTGTTTCTATAACTGGTGTGGTCATTGGGAAACAAGGTGTTAGAGACCTCAGCTTCCCAAGAGGCTACTATATTGAAGGTGGCGCCCATCTCATCTCCCTCACTGATTTACCTTCCCCCTCCATAAGAAGTGCAGATACCTATAGAACTGGGTGAACCAGGGGACTGCACTGAAGCCAACATACGCAAATGGTCCCCCATCCAAAAGGTAACCACACTCAAAGCTGCATATTCTTAACTTTTGCAGAGCAGGTGCTTTGATTACTGAGCTATCCTGTCCCCTTCAAATGGAAGTACATATCTTTAAATGTAGTAGGATG
>JASPKP010001727.1:7500-22500 GCA_030674155.1 Stramonita haemastoma | reverse complement strand
CAATGCAAGTACTACAATTTTTATCCAACACTATCCCCTTCATCTCTCCCTCCCATCTCTCGGTCTCAACTCTGTCTCTTTCCATCTGATAGCAGATGAATGAAGAAGAAAAAAAAACATGAGATAATTGCTTTGATCCCAATATTCTTGCGATATCCACGAATTCTCCACAAGTCAACACTTGCAGATAACGCTACAGTACGTCTTGCATCGGTCGGGATTCTGGCCAGGCTTATCGTGGATCGCCACCTTTAAGTCTCTGGGTTCTGTCTGACCTCGCAGAAACCGGCAAAGCGGTAAACAGAGAGGAAGACTGACCTTTATCAACAGCATGTTCTAGTTTTCGGGGGTTCAGGGCAAGCGGACAGGTCATTCATTCCTGATGGCTTGTGTCGGAATCGTGTATATGCATAATATCGCCACGTGACTTTTGACTGATGACATTGCACATAGTCAGGGAGCTGCCTCCGAGGTGCGGCACACATGCGTATAGGCATATATTTGAGGCCAGCTAGGGTATTTCTAGGTGGGAGGTGTTCTGGGGATGAGTTAGGGGGTAGTGGCCGAAAACAAAATATCAGTTGCATTTTGTATCCTTTGCATAATTTCGCAATGGCCTTTTCATGGTAGCACAGAAGTGGATGTCCAAATATAACGATAAGACATTTAAAAAAATGAATAATAATAATAATAACGGGGAACAAAACAAAACTGAAAATGATGATAATGATGATGATGATGATGATGATGATTATGATGATGATGATGATGATGATGATGGTTGTCATGATGATGGTCATGATGACCGTGACACCAGCAGCGATAATGAGGATCATAGCAATAATAATGCCGGCGATACCGATAATTAAAATGAAGAACAAGACCAACAAAAACAATATCACGCCTAACGTGTGTGTGTGTGTGTGTGTGTGTGTGTGTGTGTGTGTGTGTGTGTGTGTGTGTGTGTGTGTCAATCAATCAATCAATCAATCAATCAAATTTTTATTTCCAGATGGTACATTGAGTAAGCATCGATTTGCTTTTTTCCATCAAGCCATCTATCTAAAGAAAAGAAAAACAAAATCAAAACAACTGCAAAAAATAAAATAAAGCAACACAAAAAACCCCAACAAAAATCAAAGCAGAAAATCCCTAGCAAAACAATAAAACCAACAAAGAAAGAAAAGGGGAAAGAACAAACAAAGAAACAAATAAAACAAAAACAAACATTTCACCAACATTAATTAGCTAACATGATTTCAACAACCTTAAAATAGAATATGTCTATAGATAAAACAAGCAACAATAGCAACTAAACAACCATAAGAGGAGAAAAAACAAACAAAAACACACACACCCACACACACACACACGAAAAAAAAAAAACACACAAAAAAACCCACACTCCCACTCAAAATTCATACGCACGCGCACACACACACACACACATACACACACACACACACACACACACACACACACACACACACACACACACACACACACATACACCTACACACAACACACACCACACACACACACACACACACACACACACACACACACACACACACACACACACACACACACACACACACACACACACACACACACACACACACACACGGTTTGCACTCATCCCCTCAGCACGTATACTCGTACGTACATTCATACATTTTGAGTCTTTAAAAAAAATCATATAGTGTCAACCCTCCCCCCAAAAAAAAAACAACAACAACAAAAAAAAAAAAACAAAAAACCAACCAAACAAACAACAACCCCCCCCCTCCACACACACACACACACACACACACACACACACACACACACACACACACACACACACACACACACACACACATGCTTATATCAGATACAATGTAACCAAAATCCATTATTTAAGACTTTAAAAAAAAAAAAAAAAAAAGAATCCACAAAATGTCAATAAGCAATTTATGTCAGAATCAAATATCTCTATACTTCAGTACATACTTTATATCTTTAAAAAGAAGATAAGGAAAAAACAACAAACGCAACAATACGTTATAATAATATCCATCACCACTGAGAGGAAATAACAGATATACGCTAACAAACATACAATCAAACAAAAGAAAAAAGAAAGGGAAAACACACACACACACACACACACACACACACACACACACACACACACACACACACACACACCACAAAAAAAAAACAGAATACCAAAAAAACCCACACAAAAAACAAACTAACAAAGACAAACAAACAAACAAACAAACCAAAACAACAACAAAAAACCCCAATCCACACGGATTATATGTTAGGAGGAAGAAAAGAAAAGTCAACAAAAGCAACAATACCATATGATAATATCCATCACCACTGAGTGGAAATAACATAAACAACGTACACACATGCACACATTTAAGGTTTTTTTAAGAAAATTCAAATAATATCAAACAACAGCTTACATCAGTTTCAATGTCACCTACCATTATTTAAGACTTAAGAAAAAAAATCCTTGAAATGTCAATAAGCAACTTATGTCAAATTACAATACCTCCATTCTTCAGTTCATATTTATATATATAGAGGAAGAAAAAGAAAAAAACAAAACAACAACAACAACAACAAAAACGCAACAATACCATATGATAATACCCATCTCCACTGAGAGGAAATAACATATGCACTAATAAACATACCAACAAACAAAAAATAACAAGCAATCAAAAGCAAGGAAAAACCAAACAAACAAGAGAAACAAAAATCCAAAACAAAACAAAAGCAAAAAACAAAAAAGCACAAAAAACCCTATAAAATTGGGAGGGGGGCGGGAACAGATGGGGAGGGGAGTATCAAGGAGGAAGGAGGAAAACACAAGCAGCAAACAGAAGAATTATGATAATGATTTATGATTATATTAATAAATAAAATCCCTACATATACGAACAAAAACAAACACACACGCACACGCAACTACAACAACAACAACATTCAGAACCAAAAAGTAAGGCTTTATCCACTAATCAAAATAATATGAATATAATAGTGCTAATAGTCCCATTAATAAAAATAATAAAATAATTTTTTTTTTAAATATTTATACTGAGACCTTTAAACTGGGGGGAAAAAAAAAAAAGAAAAAAAAAAAATGAAAAAAAAAGCTCCATCTAGTCATCAAATCAGTGGTTTGATTTTCTCCTTTTGAATTTGCAAAATATGCATGTGTTTACATACATCTCTTATTCCCTATCCTGTTCATAAATAAATTATTTAAAAAATAAATAAAAATCTTTGTCCTCCTTTTCCACATATATATATAGCAAGCAAGGTGTAGATTTTTGAGTCACAGTAAACCACACATGAAAGATTTTTCAGGGTGAGCAGAGAGTACCAATATCTTTAGTCTGTTCTAAATATGGTTGATTGGATTCATGTTTAGTTCTTAAACATTTTTGCATAAGCGCATTAAGTGATTTTTCAACTGGTTTTTGAACTGATTTTTATTTATGATGCATTTTAAATGTTTTGGGAGCTTGTTCCATAAATCACTACCTGAATATTGGAAGCTTGTTTTGTAAAGATTGTTTCTGGGTCTGGGAAATGTTAGTAGATGGTTATGCCTGTGTTCATTAATTTTGAATCTATTGATGATCTTGGGAGGGGCATTTCCATTGACAACTTTTTGTACAAATAGAGCTTTATTAAAGTAAAGCCTGTTTTGGAATGTAAGAATATTTGTTTGCTTATAATCATTGATGGTTAGGGAGCTTGCTGTTAATAGGACAAGTTTTAGTGCTCTTTTATATAATCGATGAATGAATTTCAAATTAGTTTCACTGCAGTTGTCCCAAAGAGATGAGGCATAGTCAACTATAGGCAAGATGTGTCCACAAAAAAAGAGTTTGCGTGAATGATCATCTAGAAAGTGTTTTATTTTTGATAGCTGGCGTACCTTGTTTGTAAGACGTTTTCCTAATGCCATCACATGGTCAGTCCAAGTAAGATTTTTGTCGATAATTACACCCAGAATCTTGTGTGAGTCAACTTCTTCAATAATTTTTTGATCTATCAACAGAGGTTGAAATTTACTTTTCATTTTTTGCCTCTTTTGTCTTGCTAGTACGTACATACTCTTAGTTTTTTGTGCATTTAAGGACATATGGTTTAATTGAGTCCAAGTAATCAATTTGTTGATATTGTTTTGAAGTTTGAGTGTCAGTCTTTGGGGGTCGGTATCACTACAATAGAGAGATGTGTCATCAGCAAACATTTCACAGCTACAATCTAGAAATAAGGGTAAGTCATTTACATATATAGAGAACAAAAGAGGACCCAATATTGATCCTTGTGGTACTCCATATTTAATAGATACTAATTCTGATGTTTGATTATTTGCAGTTACCAGCTGCTGTCTATCTAACAAAAAACTCTTTAAAAGATTGATTATTTCAGGTGTTAGTTTATATAGGTGAAGTTTACGTACTAGCAAGGAGTGATTAATTACATCAAATGCTTTTTCAAAGTCAACAAAAATTAAGCCTGTATAGTTATTTTTATTTATGTTGTGTAAGAGACTGTCTGTAAGTTGAGTTAGAGCTGTATGACAAGAATAGTTTTTACGAAAGCCTGACTGATCTTCATTTATTAGATTGTTGTTAGCAAAGTAGGAATATAAAGATTTTTGGATATGTTTTTCGATGGGTTTAGATAAGACCGATAGGATTGAAATTGGTCTGTAATTTGAAGGACAAGAAGTATCTCCAGATTTGTGGACTGGTATGACTTTTGCTCTTTTAAATATCAGAGGAAAGTTGTTTTTATCTATGCACAAATTATATAGATATGTCAATGTTTCAACTATAATAGGACCAGAAAGTTTCAATATTTTTCCATCCAGATTGTCAAGGTCACGTGTTGTGGAATTGTTTTGGAGAGATAGACTTTCCAACACATCTTTAATTGTCATTGGCAATAATTCAAACGGGAATTTAATTTCTTTTAATGCAATATATTGTTCTAAGTATTGGAGATCATTTTCATTTGACTTATCACATGATATGACTTTAGTAGCAATGTTTGAGAAATGGGTGTTCAGTTCATCAGCTGTTATGTCTTTAACTGTCTTTTGGCTTTTTGATATAGGTCTATTACATAAAATATTGATGGCTTTCCATACCTGGCGAGAGTCAGTAGTTGTGATTAATAGTTTTTGAAAGTAATCACGTTTTGATCTGCGTTTTAGTGAAGTTACTTTGTTTCTTTGTATTTTAAATTCTTCTTTTGTACCATGGGTTTTCAAATAGTCTCTTAAGCGCATTTCAGACTCTATATCTTTTGTTATCCAAGGAGGTTTAATTTTTTCTTTAACTCTTTTTTTGATGAAAGGGGCATGCCTATCATACACTGAAATAAATGTGGTAATCCAGAATTCTGCAGCTTCGTTGGGGTCTCTGATTTGATATATGTCTTGGAATGGCGAGTTTATCAAGTCTGAAAGAAAGTCTTGTTCATTGAAGTTATTAAATTTTCTGTAAAAGATGGTTTTATGTCCTACTTTGGGAATTTTGACACGATGTTTAAACCAAGTAAAACACACAGAATTGTGATCACTGCATCCACAGGAGGGGGCGCATACTTCTGTTATGTTTTGTTTTGTAGTAGTATAGATATGATCAATCAAAGTTCTTGAGTTATCTGTTACCCGAGTTGGTTTGTCTATTAGTTGTTCCAGGCCATGCATAGTAATGTTGTGACTCCATTTAGGCTTGGGTTTTAATAAGTCTATGTTAAAATCCCCAAGAATAATTGTTTCATGGTTTAAAAGTGTCACTTCATCCATAAGAGAGTTGAATTTTTCAAACCATTCTGTGGTTTCCGAAGGATTTCTGTATATGAATCCTATTAATATTGGACTATTGTGTTTTAACTTTATTTCAACCCAAATCGATTCAATGTCATAAACATCAAAGTTGTATAGTCTTTTACAACTCAGTGAAGAAGCGAAATATGTTAATAACCCAGTGGACTTGGGCTTGTGTGGATCCTGTCGAAAGATCTGATAACCTGGAATATTTATGCATGTGTCAGTTACATGTGGTGAGAGTCGTGATTCAGCAAGGCAAAATAAATGAAATTGATTCCCATCATTGTGCAGTATGGTCGAGATATCATCTTTTTTGTTTGTTGCATTGTTGATATTTAGGTAGCCTACACGGAGGCCTTGCTTTGTGGGCCACTTGTCTAAAGTTAAAGTCATGTTAAATTTTTTCCTTTTTTTTATGTATATGTATAAAATCTATCAAGTCAGGAGACTTGATTATCAAATTTTAAAAAACAACAAAAAACTATAATACAATTTCGAAAACTAAAATATAAACACAATTCAGAATCTGTAAGGAATCAATGTGTTATTATAAACAACTTTTTGAATCCAGTCCCGTTTTTACATAAATCATATAATCATAAAAAATAATAAAGCATATAAATTGGGAAAAAATATTTTTAGTAAAACTAAAATACAACAATTTTTACTAAATCAATATAATCAACCACACACTAAATATTAATATGATACTAAACACAAAAAATACAGTGATAAAAAAATAATAGATGAAAAAGCAAACGAAAATATAGTATGCAGAATTGATTCAAAAACTCCAGTACACACTAGTCCAATGCAACAACTGCTCTGTTGCAAGAGACTCTGAATCCCGATATACCTGCTAGATATAGAAGGCAATTTTCCACTCAAATGGAATACACACTGCGTGTGTGTGTGTGTGTGTGTGTGTGTGTGTTTGAGTGAGTTAGTGTGTGTGTGTGTGTGTGTGTGTGTGTGTGTGTGTGTGTGTGTGTGTGTGTGTGTGTGTGTGTGTGTGTGTGTGTGTGTGTGTGTGTGTTTGAGTGAGTGAGTGTGTGTGTGTGTGTGCGTGTGTGTGTTTCCGTGTACACGTGCATGCGTGCGTGTATGTGTGTGTGTGTGTGTGTGTGTTTCCGTGTACACGTGCATGCATGTATGCGTGCGCGCGCGCGCCCGCGCGCGCGCGCGCGCGTGTGTGTGTGTGTGTGTGTGTGTGTGTGTGTGTGTGTGTGTGTGTGTACATGCATGTGTGCCTACATAATTTTCCAAAACTTTCCAAAAATGTTCCACAATTTTGCAAAACCATAGCAAACATGATCATACTAATCCTGAAATCACGGTTCGGGGGCCTAAACCCTGATGGCACCCAAAGCTATTCAGACAGTATTGGCACAAATCACACATCAACACGTCTTCTTACGGCACTACAGCTCCAACTCCAGAACACATTCTTCGTTCGGGAATGCCCAATTTTGACAGACCAGTTTTTTTTCTGAATTTTCGATCCATCTTCTCAGATCGTTTTGGTGGCCATCTGTATGGCAACATTTTGTATCAGCATTTACAATGACAGCTGTGTCATAAATGTCATGCATGTCATTCTCTGAAATAGTTATTACTTCTGCAATGACATTACCCCGGCCCGATTCCCACCGACTCATCCCCGTCCAAACATAAGGTATCTGCTGGTGTTTAATAATGATAATGATGATGATTAAGGATGATGATGATGACTATAGCGATGATGATGATAGCAATAATAATAATAATAATAATTATAACAACAACAACAACACTTTGTTTGGGGCTTTTCATTAAACATGTTATAATGCTCAAGTTGCATTACACGTGTATTCTATTCTTTGAACAGCGATACCAAGACTAGATTTCGCTTTCATTGCGTTGTAATAGTCTTTTCATCACGCATCATTCATTCACATACAAAACAACACAATACCAAAAAATGACAATCAGACATTGTGACCAATCACTTGCAATCACCTCCCCCCACACTCTCTATCACCTCCTTTCTATCTACACCTTTTTTCCAAATAAAAGAAGAGGCACTTTAGCTTCGTTTCGTTTGTTCGCTGTTTTGTTTCTTTATCGTTCTTTACCCCCAATTTTTTGTTTGTTTTTTCTTGTGTGTTTGTTTGTTTCTTACTTCCATCCTCCATGTCTTTTTTGTCTTGCTCTATCCCCCTCTCTCCCTTTTCTTTTTTCTTTATTTTTTCTTCTTATTTTTTTTCTAAAATTTCTCATCTTCCAATTCCCAACAGAAAACGTCAGATTTTGTCCTCCCAATAAGCCGATGAAGCACCTGTCACAGGGCCGGCGCCATGATGTCTACAATCTCAGCCCAAAGAAGCGATCAATATCGGCTGAAACAAAATTTAATCAGTTTCAGCTCAGTGACAAGATCGATTAAAGACAGGAAGACCTTTGACAAGATCCTCTCACCTGTTAAAGGATTGAGTTTTTTGTTTGGTCGGCTGTTTTTAAAAAAAAAAAAAAAATCTTCAAGATTTGCAAATTCGTGGACTCCTGACACTAGGGGTGGGAGACGGGTTATTGCAGGAACATTGTGAGACAGGTTATTACAGGAATATTGTGATGTTGTGGATCGGTGATGTAGTAGGATTGGTGGTCTAGATGTAACACGCCTGCATAGAAAGCGAGAAGTGGCCGGTTCGATCCCCGTTTGAACTTTTTCTCCATCCATTAGACCTAAAGTGGTGGTGCGGGTACCAGTCTTTATGATGTGACATTAAACCGAAGTCTCGTGTACAATACACATTGGGTACCCACAACAAGAGAGCAAAATTGTGTAGAAATAAAGCCACTCTCATAGGGACAAAAAACATGAGCAAACAGGAAAATAAAAACAAAATTGGTGGCGTTGCTCCTGTAACGACGCAGTCTCCCTGTCGAGAGCAGCTCGAATTTTATGCAGAGAAATCTGCCTAACTAAAAGTTGTATACAGTGCAATGCAATCCAATGTAATACATTACATTACAATCCATCACAATCCAGTACAATACTGCAGCGTAGGCACCTCGCGCATTCTGGCTCCATTGCTCTGCTACAGTTGTCACGAGTTGAAGGCTTACGATAAATTAATACTACATACCGCATTGACAGACTCGTATGGTAATCTTCTATGAATGGAAGACAGGAATAACTGTGACAAATAATTGTAACCTTTCTAACAAGATTGTGCTACAGTCTTCCAGTTCTGCTAATTTACTGGTGCAGTGTGGTAGAGCTAAGGGTGAGCCATTTGTCCGTAGGTGGGTGATATGGTAGGAACCATTCAAAAGGGGTTTTCTCAGTCAGTTAAACCCTTTCATTCCAATCATTAAATCTAAGGAGAGTCGCCACTCGAGTCCAAATAGTTTGGAGTTTGCTGCCTGGAAAAAAATGAAGACCCAAATAAGATTGGTTTTTTTGTTTAAAAAAGTAAAATAAAAAAAATCTGCTGGGTCACATGGCAGAGAGCACATTGTTAATCTTTCACTTCCACCATCCCACCACCCGAAAATAAAACCCAAAAGAACAGCCCTAAAGGGAAAACAAGAATGCCTTGATAGTGGTATGGTTCCACGAGTATGTTTTTATTGTTACCAGTAGAAAAGTGAGTAAGGGGTTATCATTTCTATGTGTCGGTATGTCATCACTGGTTTGAAATTTGTGTGTCATAAATTTGAGTCACTATCACCTTCAGGTGAAAAGGACTACAGAGAGAGAGAGAGAGAGAGAGAGAGAAGAGAGAGAGAGAGAGAGAGAGAGAGAGAGAAGAGAGAGAGAGAGAGAGAGAGAGAGAGAGTGTGTGTGTGTGTGTGTGTGTGTGTGTGTGTGTGTGTGTGTGTGTGTGTGTGTGTGTGTGTGTGTGTGTGTGTGTGTGTGTGTGTGTGTGTGAGCGCGCGCTAGCATGTATTCGTGTGTTCTCCACCATTTGCACTTTCTAAGATGCATCGCTTTACTCATCATCAGTATCATGACTACTATCATCATGACTACCCTCATAACAATCAGCATCATTAACCACAAGGGCAACAAAAACAGTATAGTAGCAAAAGCAAGAACAAACAAATAATAAAAAGAAAATTAAAACAACAACAATACACCAAACAGTACACACGAAAACGAACGGGATATCACGATAACTACAGAAAACCCCGATCCCGACTACAACTGGAACATGTATGACTGGGTGCCGGGCATTTCTTTACGCTAGTTTTCGTAACAAGCGACCTCAGCTGAACCTAAACCTGAACCTCAGGTCAACCCCCTCCAAATGTACTGGACGTTCCTGTTTTTATCGGGACATTTCAACAGCACTTTCAAGGACACAACCGTAGAGAATATGACACGCGTACGTGTCATTCCATTTATCATATTTGCGTGCTATTTTTTTTTTATTTTTTTTTTTTGTAACACGTTCTTACCGGTACGCAGCGGTCTACTCTTTCAAAAGGCAGAACAGATTTTTAGCGTGAGCGCAAAATGGTCTGACTTTGTTTGCACACAGGACCTTAGTTTACAACCTCATCTGAAGGACATTCGGAGGAATGAAGTCGGTACTGACGTAAACTCAGGGAGGAGGAAACCAAACTCGAACGGGCGCCTCGGTGGTGGCTCGAACCCAGGGTGTCAGATCAAGAGTGTAATGGTCTAACCACTAGGCTATCCTGTCGCCGAAAGCTGACATGAGCGCTAAGTTTAAGCTGGAGCCTCTGTTAAATGAAGGATACCTGACAACAGAGCATGGTGTACGAGAGGGAATGACAGTCATTGTTATTTCATTCATTCAACGTCTTGTTCCCCAAAGTAATGCGACATGAGAAAGGAAATTACGTTAAAGTTTCCAAAGATGTCTAATGACTCGCTCTGTCTCTCTCTTTCTGTGTGTGTGTGTGTGTGTGTGTGTGTGTGTGTGTGTGTGTGTGTGTGTGTGTGTGTGTGTGTGTGTGTGTGTGTGTGTGTGTGTGTGTGTGTGTGTGTGTGCCAGATAGGGAAAACTGTAGAGCTCTTGGAGTTTTTGGACAGGAGCTAAACAACTTGTTTGTGAGGATGTGGATGATGATGACAATGTTGTTGATTATGATGATGACTATCATTACTACGACGTGCATCCTACATTACCAACATCATTGAGGTCAGCAGTCATCAGGGGGAGCTATGGGAGGTCGTAGAATTCGGAAGAGTTTAAAAAAAAGATGGCGAGCTCTGTGACATTATGTGGAACTCTTACCGTCGAATAGGGCGATAGACAGATAACAGATATTGTTCTAATTCTTCTTAGCATTATTATTAGTAGTAATGTCATTATCATTATTATCATTACCATCGCTCCCATTACCATTACTGTCATCACCATCAACATCGTCATCATCATTATTACCAATCATCATCATCATCATTAATATCTCCACTGTAGCCGTAACCCATACTCAGTCTAGCTCTACGACTGAGTCATCAGTATATTCTGTCGGCTCAGGAGACTTCTCAGCCCAGGTGTTTTTGCATAGCGGATTGACTCCTCTATGGCATGGCACTAATGCCTACCTGGGCGGCCTGCTGGTCCAGGTAATGCAAGGTGGCACTTCACAAGGAGCTGCGTAGGCATGTGGGGGTGTCAGAGTGAACGGGATGCCAGATGAAACAAGGATAGGTCAGGGTCAGGTGAGAGACAAAAACAAACCCAGATAAACAAGAACAGTCTCCCACAGCAAAACAAACACAGTAGCCAGCGAAACGTCATCACCCTCCCCCCCCCCCTTACAAACACAATACTCTCTCTCTCTCTCTCTCTCTCTCTCTCTCTCTCTCTCTCTCTCTCTCTCTCTCTCTCTCTCACACACACACACACCACACACACACACACACACACACACACACACACACACACACACACACACACACATACACACACACACACTACTCTCTCACTCTCTCTCTCGCTCTCTCTCTCTCTGTCTTCTGTCTGTCTGTCTGTCTGTCTGTCTGTCTGTCTGTCTGTCTGTCTGTCTGTCTGTCTTCTCTCTGTTTCTTCTGTCTGTCTCTCTCTCTCTCTCTCTCTCTCTCTCTCTCTCTCTCTCTCTCTCTCTCTCTCTCTCTCTCTCTCTCTCACACACACACACACACACACACACATACACACACACACACGCGCGCGCGCACGCACACACACAAGATACACACACACACATACGCACGCTCTGAATGGCGCCAGTTTTGCACACAAAGCACCAGCTATTTGAAAACCCAGTATCACATGATTTTGTGATTAAATTATCAGGTCATTGTACTTAGAAAGAGGCCAAGGCCTATACAAAAATAATTTCTCTCTCTCTCTCTCTCTCTCTCTCTCTCTCTCTCTCTCTCTCTCTCTCCTCTCTCTCTCCACACACACACCACACACACACACACACACACACACACACACACACACACACACACACACACACACACAGAGGTAAACCGATCAGCAAGTAAAAGCAGACACACGTGCCAGTTCACATGCCAGGGAGAAAATGCTATCGCAACAACTACTTCCAGGTGATGAACTTAGGGTTACAGGTCAAAAGTCGACATAAAAATCACCAGGGTTAGGTGACGCTTGGGTCCGAGTCAAAGCTTTGTTCCGCATTTGCATGATGGTAATATTTGACAGCAAGCATTAGTTTAGAATATTCGGCTAAGTTTGCTATCTAAATATGAAATAAATAAGTTTGTGGCTGTCGTGTGACTTCCAAAAGGTAAACAGCGGTAACATTCTCTTTTTTCCTGCAGCTGGCATACTCACTTTCAAACATCAAATCATCCCCGAAGACGGAATGTGACTGCCTTGATGCTGGGAAAAAAACAGTTGCATATTCAAAATTCCATGAAATATCAGAAGATGTACCTTCTTTGCTCATTACACCTTTCAACAGCCAGGAAACACAACCGACTTACAACCAACAATGACTACACTATTCAAAAGTTATCCTGCAGAAAAGTACGAGAAAGAAAATGAACACTTGAAAAACTCTTCAGATCAAAGCACCTTAGTTGCTGATGTGCGAACACAAGAGCATGGGTAATTAAATCAAGGAAACTGAAAGAGGCCTTTATTCACCTTTATTCTGTGAATGTAGTCTGATTGATGTCATTTTCATATTCTTTTTTGTCTGACACCTTTATTCTGTGAATACAGTCTGATTGATGTCATTTTCATATTCTTTTTTGTCTGACACCTTTATTCTGTGAATACAGTCTGATTGATGTCATTTTCATATTCTTTTTTGTCTGACACCTTTATTCTGTGAATACAGTCTGATTGATGTCATTTTCATATTCTTTTTTGTCTGACAGCTTTATTCTGTGAATACAGTCTGATTGATGTCATTTTCATATTCTTTTTTGTCTGACACCTTTATTCTGTGAATACAGTCTGATTGATGTCATTTTCATATTCTTTTTTGTCTGACAGCTTTATTCTGTGAATACAGTCTGATTGATGTCATTTTCATATTCTTTTTTGTCTGACACCTTTATTCTGTGAATACAGTCTGATTGATGTCATTTTCATATTCTTTTTTGTCTGACACCTTTATTCTGTGAATACAGTCTGATTGATGTCATTTTCATATTCTTTTTTGTCTGACACCTTTATTCTGTGAATACAGTCTGATTGATGTCATTTTCATATTCTTTTTTGTCTGACAGCTTTATTCTGTGAATACAGTCTGATTGATGTCATTTTCATATTCTTTTTTGTCTGACAGCTTTATTCTGTGAATACAGTCTGATTGATGTCATTTTCATATTCTTTTTTGTCTGACACCTTTATTCTGTGAATACAGTCTGATTGATGTCATTTTCATATTCTTTTTTGTCTGACACCTTTACTCTGTGAATACAGTCTGATTGATGTCATTTTCATATTCTTTTTTGTCTGACACCTTTATTCTGTGAATACAGTCTGATTGATGTCATTTTCATATTCTTTTTTGTCTGACACCTTTATTCTGTGAATACAGTCTGATTGATGTCATTTTCATAATTATTCTTTTTTGTCTGACACCTTTATTCTGTGAATACAGTCTGATTGATGTCATTTTCATATTCTTTTTTGTCTGACACCTTTACTCTGTGAATACAGTCTGATTGATGTCATTTTCATATTCTTTTTTGTCTGACACCTTTATTCTGTGAATACAGTCTGATTGATGTCATTTTCATAATTATTCTTTTTTGTCTGACACCTTTATTCTGTGAATACAGTCTGATTGATGTCATTTTCATATTCTTTTTTGTCTGACACCTTTATTCTGTGAATACAGTCTGATTGATGTCATTTTCATAATTATTCTTTTTTGTCTGACACCTTTATTCTGTGAATACAGTCTGATTGATGTCATTTTCATACTGTTTTTTGTCTGACGCTTCTTTCTTTCTGTTCTTTCACCTTCTTCAGGCGGACAGCTCAGTCTCTGCAATGGAGGTAGCAGTACGCCGCAAATCTTCCAAATTGCCGTGGAGCTTCTTTGACACTGGGGTGGGGCTAAGCTAAATCGGTCTTCTTTGGGAACTGCATTCTCTTGGGGAGAGCGTGTACACTTTTTATCCACACTCGTCAACAAAATATTGGCTGAAAAAGGTAAAGTATCAGACGGTTCGCGTGTTTTTTTTTTCGTGTGAAAAGTCGACATCTTGTTAAGGAATATTTCTCCTTTAACAGTATGAGCCTGAATGGCTCATGGTTACATGAAACGAAGACAGCTCTTGCGTTGGTGCTTTACTGGGAGGATCTCCATGTACGAGTTGGTGCTTTACTGGGAGGATCTTCATATCCAAGTTGGTTCTTTATTGGGAGGATCTCTGTAGCCTTGCTGGTTCTTCACTGGAAGGATCGCCATATCTGTGTGGGTGCTTTACTGGGAGTATCTCCATATCCGAGTTGGTTTTTACTAGAAAGATCTCTATATACGTGTGGGTGCTTTATTGGGAGGATCTCCATATCATGTGTGGGTGCTTTAACCTCCAGAACTGACCAAAGCAACACAGGCCTAACTACATCATCAAGACTACTGAGAGGTAACATCCCCATCCTCTGTCGGCAACCAGCCAGCCGACCGAATATCTCCAGGACTATGAG
>JASPKP010000173.1:67500-68650 GCA_030674155.1 Stramonita haemastoma | reverse complement strand
TGTGTGTGTGTGTGTGTGTGTGTGTGTGTGTGTGTGTGTGTGTGTGTGTGTGTCTGTGTGTTGTGTGTGTGTGTGTGTGTGTTTTATTTTGGGGGGTGGAGGATAGTAGTTGGTTTTTTTTGTGCTTTTAATAAATGATCTATATGTATAAAAAAAACCCAGAAGTTTTGTTTGTTGTTGTTGTTTTGTTGTTGTTGTTTTTTAAAGATAGGGTCCTGTATTCTATAGTGGGCGGTAGTGATGCACTTCTCCCCTTGTAGCTCGTTTTCATAATTCTTTTTCTTTTCTTGCTTGTGACAGTCCCTGCAGAACTATATGGCAGATTCTGCCTTAGCAGTTAGTGATAGTAGTAGTAGTAGTAGTGGATCGGTGGTCTAGAGGTAACACATCTGACTGGAAAGCAAACAGTCCGGGTTCGAAGTGTGTGGTTGTTCGATCCCCGTTTGGACCCGAAACTTTTCCCGTCTCGATGAATGGTTGTCTGGGTGCTAGTCTTTCGGGTGCGATGATACACTGAAGTCCCGTGTGTTACACACATTTAACGCAGTAAGAGAACTCGCGGCAACAAACAAGAGAGTTGTCCCTGGAAAAGTTATGACAGAAAAGTCACCCTCACAAAGAAATAACTACAGCTGTAGACAGGAAAAAGAAAGAAAGAAAAAAACATATGTGTGACGCTGCTTTTGTGGCGATGCGCTCTCATCGGGGAGAGCAGCTAGCTCGAATTACATTTTATTTCCTCGAAGGGAAATCTGCTGTGACTTAAAGTGGTGGTATACAGTAAACTACACTACAACGCAAGGTGACATGAAGACGTGCCTTATGTGTACACCTTGTTGGAACCTGCTAAGCATTCAGATAGGTGACAACAAGAACTCCATCTGTTCACAGAACATGTTCAGCTGTTGGAAAGAAAAACACTAGCTGCAAAATAACTATTGGTGCTTTACCAGTTGGATGTTTTTTTGTGGACGGCTGTATGGGTGTAGAGGATTCAAACACAAGCTCTTTGAATTGTTTTTTTTTTTAACAAGTTTAAGCACTACTAAAAATTCAGGTATCATTAAGTATTATTAGTTCCTCTGTCCAGCTCTGTAAAGTATCTGGGTATCAGTATTGTTGACAACACACTTTCCTTGCAAAACTTCAT
>JASPKP010000173.1:55000-60000 GCA_030674155.1 Stramonita haemastoma | reverse complement strand
GGGAGTTCCACAGTGTAGGGCCTGAGTATAGTAAACTAGATTTAAACAGGTCTATTCTTGGGATTGGGACACTTGGCTTTTCCATACTTCTGGAATGAATTATTGGGAATTTATCTTTTAAGGATGTGGGGACATTTCCTGTCATTATTTTAAACATCATGATGCCTTTGTTATATTTTAGTCGTTGGTGTAGGGGGAGAATATTTAACTGTGTATAGTCTACTTCTAGCAAGGTTGTTTTCTTCAAAAGGACCAGTTTAAGACCACGTTTATACAGACTAAGTAACGGTTTCATGGTATTTGCACTGGCAGAATCCCACAGGGTTGCTGCATAGTCTATTGAGGATTGTATATAAGCTTGGAAGAACAGTTTCCTTGAATGGAAGTCAAGAAAATGTTTGATTTTAGTCAACTGGTAGACTTTTTGGGACAAATATTTGCATAGATGAGATATGTGGTAGAACCAGCTGAGATTTTCATCGATTGTCACACCTAGGACTTTGTGGTGAGAGGTTTGTTCAATTGCTTCCTTTTTTATATAAATTTTAAACAGTTTATGTGATAAATTTTGTCGCTTTTGTCTGGTGGTGATAAGCATGCCTTTTGTTTTTTTTGGGATGGATAGACATGTGGTTTTGTTCTGTCCATTTGACAAGTTCGTCAGCGCTTTTTTGAAGTAAGGTTGCAAGATAATCAATGTTGTTATGGCTCGTATGTATGGTGGTGTCATCAGCAAATAGTTCACATTTGGAATTGATATGTAGAGGAAGGTCATTTATGTATAATGAGAAGAGAATTGGTCCCAATATGGATCCCTGTGGTATTCCATAATGAATGGTTTTTAGTTTGGATGTTGATGTAGTTATTGAAACACACTGTTGCCTGTTTGTAAGATAGGAATCTAGTAGTCCTAGGGTTTTTGTAGAAATGTTATACAGTTCTAGCTTTTTAAGGAGAAGTTTATGGTCAATTGTATCAAATGCTTTTTTGAAATCAACAAATAATACCCCACAAAATTTATTGTCATTAATGTTTGATAACCAGTTGTCAACAAGACTGGTTAGTGCTGTATGGCACGAGTGCTTTTGTCTAAATCCAGACTGATTAGGATGGAGTAAGTTATTGGTTTCTATATGATGGACTAAGTGTTTATTCATATGTTTTTCCAGGGGTTTTGAAAGGATAGGTATAATAGAGATTGGTCTATAGTTTGAAGGATCCGAAGTATCACCTGACTTGTAGATGGGGATCACTTTAGCACATTTGAAGGCGTTGGGGAAGTAGTTCTTATCAAGGCAAAGGTTGTATATATATGTTAGGGTGTCTGTGATAACTGGAGCTGATAATTTTAATATTTTGCTGTCTATTCCATCAAGACCACGCGTTCTGGATTGTTTGAGGTGAGTCAGATGGTTATAGACCTCTGACACAGACATGAATGGTAAGTGAAGTTTTGAAGGTATATGCTTTTCTTGGCAGTATTGTTTTAATTTATTGAGGTCATTGGAATCTGAGTTATCATTGCTAATTACGTTAGAAGAAACATTGATGAAGTGGTTGTTAAGTTTTTCAGCAGAGATGTCTTTGATTATATTTGATTTGGAAGATGATTGATTGTTTGTTATTTGATTTATTGCTCGCCATACAGTCTTTGAATTTTGTTTGGAAGATAGTAAGTCTTGAAAATATTTCTTTTTTTCACGCCGTTTTTGTGAGATTATGGCGTTTCTTAATTTTTTGGACTCCTCATAATATTTGTGTTCTTTTAGAAAATCTCTTAGATAACATGCTTCCTCTAGTTCCTTTGTGAGCCAAGGTGGTTTGGGGACGTGTTTGATTCTAATGGTTTTTAGTGGGGCATGTTTGTTATAGATTTCAGTGAATGTCTTTAACCAGAACTCAATAGCTAAGTCTGGATCAGCAATGTTGAATGTTTCCGACAGCGTGGAGTTACATAGTTCTAGGAGAAAATGTTGTTCATTAAACTTTGCAAAAGAACGATAGGTTATAGTTTTATGGCCAGGTTTGGGAATTTTTGTTCCTTTTTTTGACCAAGTGGCACAGACTGGGTAGTGGTCGCTGCAGTTATAGACAGGGACACATGTTTCTATGATGTTTTCGGGGTTTGATACATAGATATGGTCAATTAGTGTGCTTGAATTTGATGTGACTCTCGTGGGAGATTTAACTAATTGGTGAAGATTGAAGGAATTCGTAACTTGGGTCCATTGATTATGTACTTTAGTAAGGTCAATATTGAAGTCACCCAGTAAGATTAGTTCCTGACATTCAAGTAGGACTTCATTCATCATGGAGTCGAATTTGTCTATCCAATTTGTTCTTTCTGTTGGATTCCTGTAACAGAACCCTATTACAACAGGCCGTGTACCTTTCACTGAAACTTCAATCCAGATAGATTCTATTTCATGACGTTCTAGGTCAGGGAGACGTTTGAATGTTACAGATTCACTAATATATACTAACACACCCGTTTCTTTTGGCTTATGTGGATCTTTTCGCAAGATTTTATAACCTGGTATGTGTATGTCAGTGTCCATTATATGTTCTGAGAGCCTTGACTCAGAAAGCCCTAGTATGTGAAATGGTTTACCTTGATTTGTGATGAGTGTTGATATATCTTCAATTTTGTTAAATGCATGGTTTATGTTTAGGTGGCAAATTCGTAAGCCATCCTTGGAGGGCCAGGTATTATGTCTTGGATGCATCTATTATAGGTACTTTGATGAGAATTAATAATGTGTTGTAAAATTTGCCTTATTTGGTGAATGGGGAAAATGAAAATATGTTGAAAGTTTACTAATAAGGGGGGGAGTATAAGTACTTGATTGGGGGTAGGGGATGAAATGAATTAAAGAGTAGAATCAAAATCACTTTGCATATAACACACAATAATATAATAACTCAGTCAAAGTGACTGTTAGCCTTCTTCAGAAGAACAAATGAAATGGGTTAAGGAGTAAAATCAAATGACTTTACATTTAACACACAATAATATAGTAAGTTAGTCAAAATAACTGTCAGGCTTCTTCAGAAAAACAAATAAAAAAAAACAAATAAAAAAAACAAATCAAATCAAACAAATTAAAACAAACAAATCAAAACAAGATCAGATCAAAAAATCAAAAAAGAAATCAAACAAATCAACAGACCATCAAAAACTTTTTTTTTAAAAAGATAAGGCAGAGCAAGGTTTAAAAAAAATAATAAAAAGTAAAATCAAAATCAAAAACAATCAAGGCAATACTATGCCAAGCAAGTCCTGTAAACAACAACAATGCAACAGAAGTGAGAATAATAAAAGTATCTCTTGATGCACAGTCTACACAATTCCTGGGATACAAGATGTCCACGCACAATCAGCAAGATCCAGTGGATTCGCTCACAGTCTTTTCAGTTTAAGTAAGGTCAGGCAATGACCAGTCACAGTTTGCTACACAATGGGAGCACTGGGTTGGGTGGGCGCGCCTGGAGCACAGAAGAACTGGTATATATATAGTTCCACTCTGTCACAAGTTGACAATTCAAGACCATGGGTTGCAGAGCACAAATATCAGTCTTCACAACCTTGTTTCATTATTTTTATCAACTTATAGTTGAAGGATCAAGTTGTGTTCACACAATTATATATATGGGCACAATATGCTATCATCTTGCTCACACGCTCACACACATGTGTGTATGTGTGTACATATGTGTGTACATATGTGTGTGTGTGTATATATATATATATATATATATATATATATATATATAAACAAGATAAGATTCAGTCACAGTCTTTTTAGCATAAGTATGGTCTGGCAATGACCAGTCACAATTTGCTACACAATGGGAGCACTGGGTTGGGTGGGCGTGTCTGGAGCACAGAAAAACTGGTATGTATATCTATAGTTCCACTCTGTCACAAGTTGAAAATTCAATACCATGGGTTGCAGAGCATGAGTATGGTCTTCATTATCTTGTTTCATTACTTTTATCAACTTATATTTGAAGGTCAAGTTGTGCTCACGCACTTATACACATGTGCACAAATACACTATCATTTTGCTCACTGCTCACATACACGTGTGTGTGTGTGCATATATATGTATATAAACACACATCCATACACTTACATATAATTGTACATATGCATAAACATATCACACTTATGTATGTCCACACATGCATACACATATACTCAAACATACATGCACACTCTTATTCATTATTGCAGTGTTGGTAGATTGTGACTTTATCACACCAGAGTTTCTATGGTGTATGCTATGTTGGGCTGGTGGTAAGGAAGATTTACGAGGGAAGCTGGAGCTGGGTGAGGTCTGGTAGAGGGCATTGCTGGGTAGGGTGGGGGCATGTGGTAGGGAGAATGCAGGGTCGTCACTGGATGTAGTTGTCTGAGGGATTGTCTGTTGGCCCAGACATTGTCCTTCTGGGGTTGGGGGGTGGGATGGCATCCAGACATTTGCTTTGAGAAAGGGTATCCAGGAACACTGGAGTGTGGATGATACCCTTTGTATATTCGTGATGGTGGATGGGTCATATGTTCGTCTGTAGGTCGTGTAGTGGGTGTTGTCAGGAGTGGCTGTCTTTTATGTCTGGGGTCGGCATATTTGAGGCTGTACGCTAACCTGTCTGCACCTTTGGGGCTGGGGTGAAGAGGGTCAGAATACAGATCTTTGCGTGGGGCCCCACTGGAGGTTATAAATATGGTAGAGTGGTCTGCAAGTGGGATCTTTTCTGCAGCACACACTTTGGCTAGGGATATGTTGGAAATGTTAAACTGTTTTCTTTAGGGGGTGCTGTCCCATTGGGGAATGATGGATGATGCCAGCAGCCTGGCTCGGGGAAACACGTGTTTGATGTTTCTGATGAGTTGTGTCCATTTGCTTTCTGTGATAGCTGTGTGTTTGCATGTGTTGATTCCTGTGTGAAAAATGATGTGCTGTACTTCTTTGTTGTTGGGAATGTGATGGAGCCAA
>JASPKP010000173.1:40000-47500 GCA_030674155.1 Stramonita haemastoma | reverse complement strand
GTTAATGAAGATTGTCTTGGTAGTGACCACTTTCCTATTTCTATATCATTTAGTAAAAACATTATCCTAGATTTACCAAAATTTGAAGATAAAGTTCCAAAGTACTTGTTTAATTTGGCAAACTGGGAGTCATTCCGAACACACCTTGACCTATATGATTTGGCAAATGTGGAAAATGATGACGTAAATATTTTCTACAGGCTTTTTACGAAAGCTGTTACGTCAGCTGCTGAGCTCTCTATTCCAAAGCGTAAAAATCAATGCAGTGGGAAGCATAAAGGCAATATATGGTGGACAAAAGATTGTGAAGAGGCAGTTCATTATAAAAAAGAGAAATACAAAATATGGTTTAAAGATAGAACTGAAGAAAATCTTATCAATAGTAAAAGAGCCAAGCAGCTATGCAAGAAAACAATTGCAAAAGCAAAAAAGACATATTGGACAGAATTTTGCCTAAAGGAAGTATCAGAATCAAAAGATATGCAAAAGGTTTGGAAGAAGATCAATAAAATGAAAAATGGATTTCACTTACCAGCTTATCCAATAAAATTAGAAAACAATAGTTTCCCAAGCACAGCAGAAAAAGCAGAAGCCTTTAATACAATGTTTTCTGAAAGTAGTTTGACTTCAGAATTGTCTCCTGATGTTAGACATAAAAGACAAGAAGAAGCTGAACTAGTAAATATGGCAGAACCTCCAGTAGATAATCTGAATTATCTAAACTCTGAAATTCAATACAATGAATTTGTTGAAGTCCTTGAATCTTTTAGAAGTAACAGGTCAGCAGTTGGTATTGATTGCTTGTCTTATCAAATGTTAATTAATTTGCCCGAGAGTTGGAAAAAAGTACTATTTTCATTTCTCCAAAAATGTTGGATAAATGGCACTCTTCCTAATGTCTGGAAGCAGTCGATTGTAGTCCCAGTTCTTAAAAGCGGCAAATCTCAATCAGCATTAAGCAGCTACAGACCAATTGCCCTCACTTCTCATGTTGGAAAAGTACTTGAAAAAATAGTTCAAAAACGTCTATGGCATTATTGTGAAAAAAACAATATAATTCCTATAAACCAGGCTGGTTTTCGAAGAGGGAGATGTACAACTGATCACCTAGTAAAGTTAACCCATGATATTAAAAAGCAGTTTTCCAAACGAAAGAGTACACTAGCTACTTTTTTTGATGTTAGGAAAGCATACGACAGGGTTTGGCATACGAGGTTATTATACAAATTGAAAAATATCGGCGTTAGAGGCATAATGTTTCAATACTTAAAGGATTTTCTGTCTGAAAGATCAATCTGTACCAAAGTGAATGGTGTATATTCAGACTTTAAATCTGTTGATATGGGAATACCCCAGGGAGCAATTTTGGCACCATTATTATTCTCTATTTTAATTCATGATCTTCCTCAGGCATTGTCAAAAAATACGACTATTGTTCAGTATGCAGATGACATTGCCATGTGGATCAACACTTCTCTTAAAAAGAATACGAAAAGTAGAGTGATAAAATATGTTCAAAAGATTTATCAGGTTGAACTGAATAAACTTAGTAATTACATGAAAGAGAATGGATTAGAGTTATCTGGAGAAAAAACTTGTCTAGTTCTTTTTAACAATGGGAAAAAAACCCCAAACACTACCGTTATTAACACTTGATGGGGTCACACTTCAATACAAACAAGACGCCAGATTCTTGGGAGTTCATTTAACTAGCAAGTTAAACTGGAAAATGCATATTGAAAATTTGATTTTAAAAGCCAGGAAACGATTAAACTTCTTAAAGATTGTGAG
This sequence comes from Stramonita haemastoma, assembly GCA_030674155.1. Taxonomy (NCBI): domain Eukaryota; kingdom Metazoa; phylum Mollusca; class Gastropoda; order Neogastropoda; family Muricidae; genus Stramonita; species Stramonita haemastoma. The sequence continues at coordinate 45,709 of JASPKP010000173.1, read as the reverse complement.
TGCTCAGCCGTGGAGTCAGGATACTAAAACACTCATGCATCTTGCTGTTTCATTAATTCGATCTAAACTCATTTCTGGTCAAGAAGTGTATTTTTCTGCTCCAAATTATCTCTTAAAAAAGTTGCAAAGTGTGGATAGCAAAGCAATTAAAATAGCTCTAGGAGTGCCGATTCATGCCAGTACATTAAAAACTTATACAGAAGCTCATTTACTTCCACTTTCTGAGCAAAGAATGTTATCTGTCTCTAAATATGTCATTCGAAGTCTTGCTATTTCAAATTCTGTTCGCGATGAAATATTTATTAATCAAAAGGATTATCCAAAAAGAGCTAGGAATATCTCTTTTTTGCAGCCAATAAGAAATTATACTGAAGACCTTTTGAAGGAAAATAATATCGATATATCAAACGTACCAGTTTTACCAGTAGTTCCCCAGATTCCACCATGGGAACATCAATATGCAAATTTTGATATTGACTACACAGAAACAAAAAAGGACACTAATCAAAACCTACTCAAAACTGAGGTTCAAAATCATATAAATTGTCAGTATTTAAACCACTTGAAAGTATACACGGACGGATCTGTCTTAGAATCGGGCATGTGCGGGGCTGCATTTGTTATACCCGACTTAAAAGTAAAAAGACCTTTTTGTATTGGAAAAGGTTTTACAATATTCACTTCTGAATTGTTCGCAATTCTTATGGCGCTAAATTATATTTCAAATATTTCTCTTGCGATTTACAATGTCCTTTTTTGTGTTGATTCAAAATCAGTTTTACTGGCTTTAAAACATTGGGACTCTAAACTGAGAAATGATGTTATTTTTTAAATCAAGTTCCTTGTGCATTCTCTTGCTTCTAAAGGTATTGGGATAACATTTTGCTGGGTGCCATCACATTGCGGTCTTTACTGGAATGAATTGGTAGATTCTCTGGCAAAACGCGGTGCTTCAGAATGTACAAGTGACATAATGATTAATAGTATAGGTCTGCGTTTATCTTCATTTGAAATTATTTCAATTCTTGCAAACTCTGTATATTCAAAGTTTTTTAGATTTCACTTAAATCGTTTGTGTTGCCCACGAAATATAGAAATTATAATTCATAAATTACGTCTAAATGCTTGGAAAACTAAATATTCAAAAGATGTTTTCTGTACTTGTTCTGCTATTTTATCAGTCCACCATATACTGTTTGATTGCCCTGTGCTCATTGCCTCGTATAAAAGCAAAGGGATAGATCTAAGGGAAAAATACGGAAATTTCCAAAGTGTTCTGTATGATTCCGAGTCGCATGTCCTAATATCAGTTGCAGCAAGTATTTGCCAGTCACCAGTAGGTCAGTTACTATAAATGAAATTGTATAAACTTATCATCATCCATTATTTTCTTTATCCTTTCACTTTTTTCCCTCATCCCCTTTTCAGTGCATTCTTAACGTGAATGTACCATTGTCTAAATCACCTTGTAGTGAACGGACATTAAACCAATGAGAAGAAGAAGAAGAACACACACACACACACATGCACACACACACACACACATGCACACACGATTCAAGATTTCATTCCTTTCACCCCCTTTTAGGGTATAGAGGGTTACAATAGAACTGCAACACGCCCAGACACAAATGTAGAGCTTCACAGGAACTGAACACAAATTGCTATAATTGTATTTCATGTTGCTTATAGCTCCACCAACCACGCATATCCATAGAAGAATGGATCTTGCAAATTACCCTAGAATAAAATGACTTCGACTTTCTTTAAAAATTGCACTCTACGTATGAGAAATAAAGAGTGTAGAGTGGGGTTGGTGGTCTAAAGGTATAACGCATGTGTTAAATCCTGTTGCACTTTTCATAAGAGAAGGCCATCTTCTGCCACCTGGAACAGATGACAAGACTTACAAAACTGCATACCCACGGGGACTGGGTGTGAATAAAGCACATGAGTGCTTATTCCATTATCCTCGATATAAAAGAAGAAATAAATAAAATAAATAAGAAACATAGCAACTAAATTTGCAAGAAATACCGGTAAATATTATGAATCTTGCAAGAAGCCGTAGAACAGTTTGTGAATTACATTGTCATTATCAGCCTACAAGGGAAGGACTGTGGCATGAGGGTTAAGGCATTCGCCTGCCAACGAGTAAACCGTGATGTTCTGGGTTTGATTCCCACCTTCACCCTTTCTTCTCAGATTGACGAAAAACAAACTGAATGTCAGTCATTCGGATGATACTGTAAACCGAGGCCCCCGTGTGTGAACGCACGCAGAATATCTTTCCCACACTTTAAAAAAAAAAGAACCCGTTCCGCTTTTCGAATGAGCAGGCCACTGTGTGCTGGTAGGAGCGGATGAGAGCAAAAACAACAACAACAAAAAACAGCATGCACTCAGGTGTCGTGTTTAGTCACCATCCCTGAAGAAAAATCGGGGAGTTGGAGTCCCAGGGCGGTTCGGGGCTGTAGGTCTATATGGCAACAATCATTTTGGCGGCTCCTGCGACGGCACTGGAACCATTTGTATCGGCGATCGCCTTTCCAATGGATCATTCAAGCAACGTGGAGAGGGGAGGGGGTGGGGGAAACTGCTGCATGGGTGACAGCTTGCTCTCTCCATACCTACTCACCCAGGCTTTGCACTCTAGAACATATAGCGCAACTTCCAAGACTGACGGACGCCTACTATGCCTACTAGCCTACAAGAGGTATTACTCAAACATCGGTTGAAAAAAAATGCCGCAGAAAAAAATCTTCGTCAAATGCCCAGGCAGCAAGTGTTGTTATCTGTCATAGAAGCCAGAATGTGTTGCGCTGTTGTGAAGTGATTGACAAGTCAGGCCCAGCGCGTCTGACTTAGGCATGGGAGAGAAAATGTTGAAGTCTTCCTGGATCAAAGGCAGGACAATGGAGCAGGAAGGCAAACAATGGACGAGGAGGTGACGAGATGAAAAGGAACAAGGCAGAAACAAAGAGAGGGATAGAAGACAGGAAATTCTTGGCACACAATTTCCAGAAAGTGGGGATGCTATTTATTCTGACAGGTCCCCCCGGGTCGTCAGATTGCGAGCGCAATGTTGTGACTACGAGGCTATTCCGACCCCCCCACCCCCCCACCCCCACCCACTACCCTGCACCCTCAGTAAGTTAGCCACATTCCGACTTCACGCTTTGAGCTATTTCTGTTTTGTCATCCATTCTTACCGGCAGGATTTTCTTATTCTGCAAAACTCAGAGCGGGTTCTAACGTGTGCAAAAGATGTTTTGCCTGCTTTCACACAGGGGGCCTAGGTTTAGAGTCTCATCCGAAGGATTCAATTCACGGGACAATGGAGTCAGTACTGATGTTAACTCCAGGGGGAAAGTCCCCTTCAACAGGTCACTCGGTTTTTCGCTCAATCCCGCCTCAGTCCTTGAGCCGTCCATTGAAAGAGGTCTTCCTCAAAAGACTTTGAGAGCGTTTAGGCTGTTTTTTGCTGACAGAAATTAACCCCCCCCAAAAAAAAAAAAAAAAAAAAAAAATTAATCAATGAACAAATCAATGAACTAATTACTTAGGCAAATGTAATGGAATACCAAAACGTTAAATTCTGCACTACGAAAAGTCAAATCGGTCATTGCCATACCCGGATTACTTTCTGCACTTACCGCTTCTGACAGTTGATCTACAGATGTAGTCCACAGCTGCCAGTTTCGTCTTGTAGGCAAATGTCTGGCATCCGGGTGGTAAGGCATTGAAGCAGGCTGTTCGAATTTTCTGAGACCTTGGTAGAGCAAAAAAACAAAAACAACCCAAAAACAAACAACCAAAATAAAAATAAAAATAATAAACAAAGAAACAGTGATTACAGTACCCATGCATTTTATGACAATGACATTATGATTAAAAAGTTGAGGGATCTTTTTCGTTCTTTGGCTAGAAAACTCTAAGGTTCCTCGGTGGTGAGATTTCTGTGTAGGCAACTGATTTTGCCACACAATTAATACAGCGTCCTTTCCGGCTTCGGGGAAGATGTCTAAACATGACACCGGGATACCCTAGTGGGATAGCCTAGTGGTCAGAACATTCCACTCGCAATCTGACGACCCGGGTTCGATTCCGGTCCGAGGGGATTTTTCCCCTGGAGTTAACATCAGTGCTGACACCACTCTCCCCAAAAATGTCCTTCGGATGAGAGTGTAAGCCAAAGGCCCGTGTGCGAACGCACGCAGAACATCTCGCGCACATGTTAAATCCTGTTCTGCTTTTCGTTAGAGTGGGCTTATTGTATGCCGGTGGGAACAGATGACAAGAATTACAAAACTGCAAACACACGGGGACTGGATGTAAAGAAAGCACACGAGTGCTTATTTCATTATCTTCGATGTAAAAGAATAAACAAATAGAGAAATAAATAACCAGTGGGTATGTAGAGCTTTTCAAAGTGTTCTTGGGAAAATCCCCTTAAACAAACGTCTCTTTAGAGACTTAAAGCTGGCCTCAGTCCCAGTACGTCAAATGGCGAGTGAAACACTCTGACGTTCATTCGTTCATCATCTGTAGAATTACTCGATCAGTCGTCCATTCGTTTCTTTTATCTATTCATTCGCTTTTTCATTCATTCATTTATTTGTGCATCCATTCGTTTGTTCATTCATTTATTCGTTCCTCCCTTCCTTCAGTTACTCATTTATTCGTACGTTCATTTATTTATTCCTTCATTCATTCTCATCAGGAGAGGATCCATGTTAGCCTCAACTTGATCTGGATGAATCGAACAGACGGAAAGAAAGAAAGAGAAAGGAATAAAGAGGTACATAGAAAAGAAGAAGAAAGAAAGAAAGAAGAAAGAAAGAAAGAAAGAAAGAAAGAAAGAAAGAAAGAAAGAAAGAAAGAAAGAAAGAATAAAAGGAAAGAAGAACGAAGCAAAAGAAGAGTGAATAAAAAAGAACAGAAAAAAAGAAAAAAAGAAAAAAAATCATAAAACAAAATAAACAAAAGAAAGAAAGAAAAACAGAGACACGATGACCACGTTATTGTCGTTGCCCAATGTAGTCTAATGACAAGGAAGACTACACGTGGTTTTCCTTTTGCAACTACAAATAAATACAAGAAAAATTCCATGATGCAGTTAACGTGATGAAAAGAAAAGAGGTCTTTAAAACTGAATACGACTTTAAGCTCTGGCATAATATAAACTCGGCTACAAACTGAACACAAATTAATGTCAAGGATACACAACAGGAAGCGAAAACCAACAGCTAAAACATGAACAAGAACATACTAGAAATGCTATAAGCAGCCATTCAATCAAATTCCCGTGTGAAATTTTCCATCAGTATTTTTTTTTGTTCTGGAGATTAAAGCATATAAATGTCTTTACCTGCGATACAAAACATTAAACTATTTCGTGTTCAGCTGTGTTTGTCGTAGTTTCTGAGTTTCAGCAACAAACTTTGCAAAAGATTTGATCCCAATCTTACTATCAGGTGATAAGACACACCAATATCTTGCCTTCAGAAAGCTTCTAAATTGAAAAGGCTTAATGTACAGTTTTCACGTATAGAAACAGGTACTTGACACTTTTAATAGACATCAACACCAAGAAAATGACTACATTGAGGCCATTATTATACATGGAATTTGTATAGCGCTATCTCTTGTAAAGACAAATCAAAGCGCTTGCATTTGACCTACAGAGCCACAGATCATGCTGCCACC
>JASPKP010000173.1:10000-32500 GCA_030674155.1 Stramonita haemastoma | reverse complement strand
TGACCATCTTCTGCCTGATCGGCCCTGTGCTCCATGGTACACTCACGATGTCCTGATCGCAAAACGCAAACGCCGACAACTAGAGCGGCAGTGGCGAAAGACAAAAACTGAAATAAACAAACAGCTCTTTCGAAAACAAATTAACAAAGTTAAAACCTTAATCCATTCAGCAAAGACAAAATACTATTCCGCTCAAGTTCTTGATGCCACGTCTATGGAATCCCTTTTTCCCCTACCTCAACTCTTCTTGGATCTATAAAAGCAAGCCCTCTTCCTACTGTCCATAGCCACTCTGAACTTCCCGCTATATTTTCTTCTTTCTTCTCTGACAAAGTCCGCAACATCCGTTCCAAACTGGATCAAACTTCTTTCCAACCTGTGTCTCCTGATCCCCAATTTTCAGGCACTCCTCTCCTTTTCTTCCGTCCAACAACCGAGAAAGATATTCAGACAATTCTGAGAGAAATGACCATAAAATCATGCAATCTCGATCCTGTACTTGCTTCCCTTTTCACTCAGTGCATTCCACAGCTTATACTTACGATCACGAAAATAGTAAATTCATCACTTCTTTCAGGAAATTGTCCACCAGCTCTCAAAACCGCTATAGTCACATCTCTACTAAAAAAGCACGATCTCGACCCTAACATTCTGAAGAACTATAGACCTGTTTCTAACCTACCTTTTATCTCAAAAGTCCTTGAAAAAGTCGTTCTCAGACAACTCAACAGCCATCTTCATTCCAACAGCCTCCTTCCGCCTTTCCAGTCTGCCTATCGCGCCAGCCACAGCACTGAAACCACCCTAGTACACACCTTAAATACGCTTCTACACGCTCCTGACAAAGGAAAAATATCCCTTCTCACTCTTCTCGATCTATCTGCAGCTTTCGACACTATAGACCATTCAATTCTTCTCTCCCGTCTTCAAAAAACATTTGGCATCACAGGCACAGCTCTCACTTGGTTTAATTCATACCTTACCGACCGATTCCAAACAGCTGCAGTAAACAAGATTCAATCCAAACCTGTCAAACTGGAATGTGGAGTCCCGCAGGGATCAGTTCTGGGCCCTGTTCTTTTCACGCTATACACTGCTCCATTGTCACATATAATAAACCGTCATCAAATCAACTATCATTTCTATGCCGATGACTCTCAGATTCTAAGCTGTAATACTCCTGAAAATCTGCCTTCTCTCTTGATAAATATGTCCTACTACCTTGAAGATATCCAGAACTGGATGATACAGAATAAGTTACAGCTAAATGCAGATAAAACTGAAGCCATGCTGGTAGGCACCAAACACAAACTTTCTTCCATTACTACAGCTTCAGTAGAATTCGGCAATACTTCAGTCACTCTATCCACTGCTGTAAAGTATCTAGGGGTTGTTATTGACAACACTCTATTATTATTATTGTTGTTGTTGTTGTTATTATATACGATTTTTTCTTATTCTTCTATTGTGGTTCTGCTCTCCTGCCACTTTTCAAATCTTGTTCATTAAAGCGAAGCATAGCATCCTTACTCTGATAAGCTCAGGCTTTGGTGTGCCACAAGGGTATGTTCTCTATCCTCTACATTTTGTGCCCTGTAGCCAGCCCAGTAGGGGACGAGATAGCTCAGTGGTCAGAGAGCTCGCTTTTCCCCGAGCCAATTAAAAAAAGCAGCATCGGGCGTGGTTACCACCATGTGGATGGGTGACCGTTTGCGCGTCTTGGCTTCAGTACAGTCCCCCCCCCCCCCCCATTCACCCAGCTGTAAATGGGTACATGCCTTCTTTAGAATCATGGAAGGTAAAGCAGCGCGGGAGAGGAGATAGGCGCCGTCCTCAATATGCTGGCCCCTAGAGAAGCTGAGGTCTCTGATGCCTCGCTCCCGTACGACCGCCTAGGCTATGTGACACCTTTACCGTAACTTTTTACTCAGCACGTATCTGAAGTGTTGGTTGTCCACAAAGCAATGCTATACACATTTCTCTGATAGCCTACTATACATTTGGGGAGAAAATAATCTTTGCCATCTATCATCATTCTGTCCTTTAGTCCTGAACATGGGATACAAAAGCACAGATAGGAGAAAAGATTTTTTTTTAAAAATAACAGAGAAACGAAAGGATTTGAAAAAAAGAGGAAGAAAGAAACGCGGAAAAAATAGAAAAAAAAACTAAACACAAAATCACCAGAATATCATGTGAAGATATGCACACAGATACATTCGCAACAACAAAAAGGTTCAGGGAACATAACACCACCACCATCACACAACAACAACAACAACAACAACAACAACAACAAACATCACCAAAAGAAATTCCAAACAACAGAAATTTAATCAAGCAAATATATTTCACTCTTGAAGCGAACACACCAAACCTTTTACAGCTATACATGAATACAGTATTTAAAAAAAAACCTGACGTTGGCTCCTATGACAAAAAAATCACATCAGGGGTAATACGAAGAACGTGCCATTAAAATTGTGGCCATGCAATGCATCATAAAGTAGGCATCCATTAGTCTCGGAGAACTTGGGAGTAGCGTTCTAGGCTCTAGAGCGCAAAGCCTGGGTAAGTAAGTTTGCAGGGCAAGCTGTTACCCATACAGGAGACTGCCGCCCCCCCCCCTCCCCCCCTCTCCACGTCGCTGGAATGGTCCATTAGAAAGACAATCGCCGATACGAATGGTCCCAGTGCCGTCACAGGAGCCCCCAGAACGTTGCTATATTATAGGTAGATCGGTGGTCTAGGTGGTAATGCGCCTGGCCTTGAAAGCAAAAGGTCCGGGTCGGCGTGTGCGGTGGTTCTTACCCCGTTTGGGCCTAAAACTTTTCCCCCATCCATTACACCCTGAGTGGTGGTCTGGGCGCTAGTCTTTCCGATGAGACGATAAACCGAGGTCCCGTGTGTTACACATCACTATTTATCGCACGTTAAAGAACCCAAGGCAACAAGGGGGTTGACCCTGGCAAAATTCTGTAGAAAAAAGCCACTCTCAATGGAAAACAAATACAGTTGCATGCAGGAAAAAAAAATGGGTAGGCGCTGCACTTGTGTTGACGCACTCTCCTCGGGGAGAGCAGCCTGAATTTGACTCAGAGAAATCTGCTGTGACATAAAGTGGTACAAAATACAAAAATACAAAACTATAATAGCCCTGAACTGCCCTGGGGACTCCTACTCCCAGATTTGTTCCTCTTGGATGGTGTCTAAACACACACCTGCGCATTCTGTTGTTCTTTTTTTTTTTTTTTTGCTGTCATCCACTCCTACGGGTACATCATAGCCTGCTCTTCCAAAAGACGGAACGGCTTTTTAACCTGTGTGCAAGGTGTTCTTTATTTATTTTTTATGTATTTTTTAAATTTCATTCTTTTAGATCGAGGACAATGGGATAAGCCCTCATGGGCTTTTTTTCATCCAGTCCCCGTGTGTATGCAGTTCTGTAAATATTGTCATCTGTTCTGCGCGCATTAGCACACGGGGCTTGGTTTATAGTCTCCTCCGAATGACTGACAGTTTGAATTGCTGAGAAAAAAGGGCGAGGCTGGGAATCAAACCCAGAACTTCACGGTTTGCTTTGTGGCAGTTGAACATCTTAACCATCCTGTCACCTTTCTTCCTGCAATGAATACATGTTATATTTGTAAATGGTGCCTAATGTGTGCCCTATCATATTTTGGACTGATATCGTTCAAAAATAAAGTGTATTGGGGTATGTTTCCATTTCAAGACTACAATAATGGCTGTTAGAGAAATAATGTGCCAGATCAGGCATAAACCTTTTATCATAATTCAAAATGATAGGGAAAAAATATTTCAATTAGTTGCTTGTAAGTTAAAGCAGAAGCCACTTAAATGGTTCTTCTGTCTGTCTATCTGTCTGTCTGTCTGTCTGTCTCTCTGTCTGTCTGTCTGTCTCTCTGTCTCTGTCTCTGTCTCTGTCTGTGTCTGTCTGCTCTGTCTGTCTGTCTGCTCTGTCTGTCTGCTCTGTCTGTCTGCTCTGTCTCTCTGTCTGTCTGTCTGTCTCTGTCTGTCTGTCTGTCTCTGTCTCTGTCTCTGTCTGTCTGTCTGTCTGCCTGTCTGTCTGTCTGTCTGTCTGTCTGTCTGTCTGTCTGTCTGTCTGTCTCTCTCTGTCTCTGTCTCTCTCTGTCTCTGTCTCTGTCTCTGTCTCTGTCTCTCTCTCTCTCTCTCTCTCTCTCTCTCTCTCTCTCTCTCTCTCTCTCTCTCTCTCTCTCTCTCTCTCTCTCTCAAGCCAAGTAGCGCCTGTGCGTGCGCTGTTCATGTTCAAATAATTTGAAGGTGCAGATAATAATGCATAAAGGGAAATAAGTGTGCACCATGATCGCTACCACTGAATGGCAGCATACAAGGAGGAGTAACTGAGAAACCAAAAGATACTGCACACGTACACTACAGGATAATTTTATTTTATTTTTATTTATTCTTTTATATCGAGGATAATGGGATAAGCACTCTTGTGCTTTGTTACATCCAGTCCCCGTGTGTATGCAGTTTTATACATTTTGTCATCTGTTCCCACCGGCACACGATGGCCTACTCTTACGAAAAGCGGAACAGGACTTAACGTGTGCGCAAGATGGTCTGCGTACGTTCACACACGGGGCCTCGGTTTATAGTCTCATCCGAAGGACTTTTGGGGAGAGTGGAGTCAGCCCTGATGTTAACTCCAGGAGAAAAATCTCCTCGAACGGGAATCGAACCCGGGTCGTCAAATTTCGAGCGCAATGTTCTGACCACTAGGCTATCTCGTCCCCCGGAAGAAGTTGGCTTGAGTAGCAGTTTTCAAACACCTCACCCTTAAAGGCAGCCACACTCCGAATTTAGAGAAACTTTGACGACCCAGGTTCGATTCCTGTTCGAGGGGATTTTCCCCCTGGAGTTAACATCAGTGCTGACTTCACTCTCCCCAAAAGTCCTTCGGATGAGACTATAAACCGAGGCCCCGTGTGTGAACGCACGAAGAGTATCTTTCGCCCACGTTAAATCCTGTTCCGCTTTTCGTAAGAGTAGGCCATCGTGTGCCGGTGGGAACAGATGACATGATTTACAAAAAGTACATACACACGGGGACTGGATGTAAAAGAAAAAAGCACATGAGTGCTTGTAACATTATCCTCGTTATAAAAGGAAAAAGAGAAAGAACAAAAAGTAGAGAGGATTATTTTTTCCTTTACAGAAGAGTGTATGTATGTTGCTATGCTAAAGAGCTGACTTGTCAGTGACGACAACCTCATCAATAGATTTCTTTAATATATAATTATAATATATGACTATTTATAGTCATTCGGATGAGACTTTAAACCGAGGCCCCGTGTGCGAACGCACGCGGAACATCTTGCGCACACGTTAAAACCCCGTTCCGCCTTTCGGAAGATCAGGCCATCGTGTGTCGGTAGGAGCGGATGACAAAATTATTTTTAAAAATACAAAACCAGCATGCACACAGGTGTCGTATTTAGACACCATCCCTGAGGAAAATTCGGGGAGTTGGAGTCCCCAGGGCGGTTCGGGGCTGTATATGGCAACGTTCTGGTGGCTCCTGCGACGGTACTGGAACCATTCGTGTCGGTCATTGCCTTTCCACTGGATCATTCCAGTGGCGTGGAGAGGAGGGATCTGCTGCATGGGTAACAGCTTGCCCTCCATACCTACTTACCCAGGCTTTGCGCTCTAAAGACTAGAGCGCAAGTCCATAATTATAGTCTTCCGAGACTGATGGGTGCCTACTACTACTACTACTACTACTACTACTACTACTACTACTACTACTACTACTACTACTACTACTACTACTACTACCACTACTACTACTACTACTACTACTACTACTACTACTACTACTACTACTACTACGACTACTACGACTACTACGACTACTACGACTACTACTACTACTACTACTACTACTACTACTACTACTACTACTACTACTACTACTATAATATATCGGGCTTCGGCCCATGCGGCACTTGGTGCCTGCGCGGGAGAGGAACCTGCTTGCTGCTTCCACAGAACTGTGACATTTTGGGGGTGGCCTGAAGTGCTGAAAGGGGGGACAACTCGCCGAAGCGTGGGACCTTCTGACTTTCTGGCTTTTGGGCCACAGTCCTGATATCAGAGAAATCTGAAAAGGACTCTAATTTGCCTACAAGAAGAAGAAGAAGATTTTTTTAGCATGACTACATTATTTTTGGGTGTAGGCCTTGTCACTTAGCTTACGTCAGTAACGGACACAAGCCTTTGCTGGGGAGTCAGTCAAAGCAGGTCAAAGGAGGAGGGACTACGTTAGTTGTTGTCTATAGTTCCTGTTTGTTGAGTAAAGGGGGGGGGGCTGTTGTTGTTGTTGTTGTTGCTGTTGTTGTTGCTGTTGTTGTTGTTGTTGTTGTTGTTAAGCAGTCATTTCCTTCAACTCTGAGAAATAAAAGCAAATCCCGACCAATCTTTCCCAACATACTACAACAACAGCTACAACAACAACAACAACAACAACAACAACATTAAGCAAAACACATACTCCAAAAAGAATGCATTCACTTTTAGTGACATGTGCAAGTGAATGCTATCTTGTCTGCTTCGCAAAAAAAAAAACCCACACCCAACAACTTGGTTATTTCCTATGTCAAACAGGAAAACTCCGATCTCCGATGACATACATGTGGTTCATTCTTCGATCCTTGGGTGTGTTATCCTTTTCTCGTAACCTAAATGAATCCCTCTGTTTGGGGATGGTGAAGTATTTGAATTTGAATGACACTAGTGTTGGTGCATTGATTTATTGTACACAAACCATTTTTGGCTGTAACACAGGTGTGTTGTGTGTCTGTATGGTAACACAAGTGTGTTGTATGTGTAGAGTAACATAGGTGTGTTGTGTGTAGAGTGACACAGGTGTGTTGTGTGTAGAGTAAGACAGGTGTGTTGTGTGTCTGTAGAGTAATGCAGGTGTGTTGTGTGTCTGTAGAGTAACGCAGGTGTGTTGTGTGTCTGTAGAGTAATACACGTGTGTTGTGTGTGTAGAGTAACGCAGGTGTGTTGTGTGTCTGTAGAGTAACACAGGTGTGTTGTGTGTCTGTAGAGTAACACAGGTGTGTTGTGTGTCTGTAGAGTAACACAGGTGTGTTGTGTGTCTGTAGAGTAACACAGGTGTGTTGTGTGTCTGTAGAGTAACACAGGTGTGTTGTGTGTCTGTAGAGTAATACACGTGTGTTGTGCGTAGAGTAAGGCAGGTGTGTTGTGAGTCTGTAGAGTGACACAAGTGTATTGTGTGTCTGTAAAGTAACACATGTGTATTGTCTGTTTGTAAAGTAACACAGGTGTGTTGTGTGTCTGTAGAGTAACACAGGTGTGCTTTGTATCTGTAGAGTAACGCAGGTGTGTTGTGTGTGTAGAGTATCACAGGTGTGTGTGTGTAGAGAGTAACACAGGTGTGTTGTGTGTAGAGTAACACAGGTGTGTTGTGTGTAGAGTAACACAGGTGTATTTTATGTCTTTAGAGTAACGCAGGCGTGTTGCATGTCTGTGGAGTAACACAGGTGTGTTGTGTGTGTGTAGAGTAACACAGGTGTGTTGTGTGTACAGTAACACAGGTGTGTTGTGTGTGTGTAGAGTAACACAGGTGTGTTGTCTGTAGAGTAGCAAGTGTGTTGTGTGTATGTAGAGTAACAGGTGTGTTGTGTGTATGTAGAGTAACACAGGTGCATTGTGTGCATGTAGAGAGACGCAGGTGTGTTGTGTGTCTGTAGAGTAAGACAAATGCATTGTGTGTCTGTAAAGTAACACAGGTGCATTGTGTGTCTGTAGAGTAACGCAGGTGTGTTGTGTGTCTATAGAGTAACACAGGTGTGCTGTGTGTAGAGTAACACAGGTGTTTTGTGTGCCTGTAGAGTAACGTAGGTGTGTTGTGTGTAGAGTAACACAGGTGCATTGTATGTCTGTAGAGTAACGCAGGTGTGTTGTGTGTCTATAGAGTAACACAGGTGTGCTGTGTGTAGAGTAACACAGGTGTTTTGTGTGCCTGTAGAGTAACGTAGGTGTGTTGTGTGTAGAGTAACACAGGTGTGTTGTGTGTCTGTAGAGTAACTTAGGTGTGCTGTGTATCTATAGAGTAACACAGGTGTGCTGTGTGTAGAGTAACACAGGTGTGTTGTGTGCCTGTAGAGTAACGTAGGTGTGTTGTGTGTAGAGTAACACAGGTGTGTTGTGTGTCTGTAGAGTAACTTAGGTGTGCTGTGTATCTATAGAGTAACACAGGTGTGTTGTGTGTAGAGTAACACAGGTGTTTTGTGTGCCTGTAGAGTAACGTAGGTGTGTTGTGTGTAGAGTAACACAGGTGTGTTGTGTGTCTGTAGAGTAACTTAGGTGTGCTGTGTATCTATAGAGTAACACAGGTGTGTTGTGTGTAGAGTAACACAGGTGTGTTGTGTGCCTGTAGAGTAGCACAGGTGTGTTAGGTGTCTGTAGAGTAACACAGGTGTGTTGTGTGCCTGTAGAGTAACACAGGTGTGTTGTGTGTCTGTAGAGTAACTTAGGTGTGCTGTGTATCTATAGAGTAACACAGGTGTGTTGTGTGTAGAGTAACACAGGTGTGTTGTGTGCCTGTAGAGTAGCACAGGTGTGTTATGTGTCTGTAGAGTAACACAGGTGTGTTAGGTGTCTGTAGAGTAACACAGGTGTGTTGTGTGCCTGTAGAGTAACTTAGGTGTGTTGTGTGTCTGTAGAATAACGCAGGTGTGTTGTGTGTAGAGTAACACAGGTGTGTTGTGTGCCTGTAGAGTAACGTAGGTGTGTTGTGTGTAGAGTAACACAGGTGTGTTGTGTGCCTGTAGAGTAGCACATGTGTGCTGGGTGTCTGTAGGTGTGTTAATACGCTCTCTTTGTGTGGTTTCTTTTGTCCTGTATATTGCAACTTTGATGTTATTAACGTTACCACTCTGTGTTTGAATCATGCCTCAAAAATTCCGCTGAATGCTTCAGAAAACAAGTACTGCAAAGATTAAGCTATTTGGTCAAATAACTGTTTTGATGTTTAATATGTAAGTATGTATGTATGTATGTATGTATGTATGTATGTATGTATGTATGTATGTATGTATGTATGTATGTATGTATGTATGTATGTATGTATGTATGTATGTATGTATGCGAGCGTGCGTGCGTGCGTGCGTGCGTGCGTGCGTGCGTGCCACGTGTGTGTATGTGTGTGTGTGCGTGCGTGTGTGTGTGTGTTGCACTGTACTGTATTGTGTTGTATTGTACCCTACTGTACTGTATTGCGTGTATTGTATTGTATAGTACTATAGAATATTGTATTGTGTAATGTTGTATTACATTGTATTGTACTGTACTATACTGTATTGTATTATACTGTATTGCATTGTATTGTATTCTATTGCGTTGTCTTGTCTTGTCTTGTGTAATGTTGTATTGTATTGTATAATACTTTCTTTTCTTTTTTTTTTAAACATTTTTATTCAGTTTTGCATGTTTTATATTAAAGAAATAAAATGACATGGTACATGAAATAATATGTAGGATATTATTGGATAACCAAAATACAACAGAACATAATCATTATCTTGCAAAAATTATATCACTATCAATCAAAACAGAAAAGGAACAGTAATAATTATATCATTCAAAATAGAGTAAGGACATTGATAGATAAACATTTGAATCCCGCACACAGACATATAAAATTAATGTAAAAAAAAAAAAAAACTAAAATAAAAATAAATAAATAATTTTTTTTTTAAATGAATAAAGAAAAGTCAGAATACTAAATAAAAAACTAAGGGGAAAAAATAGAAAAGAAAAGCAGAATGCTAATAGCAAACAAACTTAACGTGCAAGTGATGTTATAAAGTCCAGATAAACTTGTGTAGAGTGTCTCTCAAGGTAAGTGATTTTTCCCCCCTATTCTTCCAAGGGGATGTCTCCTATCATATTGTGTCATCATTAACAGCTGCTCCGACAACTCTGTAAGTTGTAGTTTTAATCTGTTTCAATGAAATTTTTATAAGAATGCCATGCTGTGTGGAATTTTGCAGATTTTAGGTTAATAAACGCGATATATTTTTCGATTTCATATCTTGCTCTTAGAACTCTTTTGAAAACATTAAAGTGAGGTATTTGTTCTTCCAATTTGCATTTGTATATATAAAATTTTGCATTTAATATAATAAAGTCAAAGATTTCATCTGATCTAAAGTGTTTGTCATTTCCAAAAATAATTAGCTGTTCACTAAGGGATAGAGCGGTGATATGTGTACAAGTAGTGATAATCGCATTTTTAACGTCATTCCAAAAAACTTTCACAGACATACATTTCCAAAACATGTGATCTATACTATCTTTTTCAAGGTGACAGAAGCTACATCTGTCATCTGGTTGCACTCCCATGGCTGATAGCACTACATTAGTTGCTAGAATTCTGTGTATTATTCGTATTTGAAACCATTTTAATTTAATTTCTCCTATACTTTGGGTCTTTTTTAAAACGACTTGCCAGTTAATTTCGGTATTAAGTTTTCGGTTCCATTTTTCACAGTATTTTGGTACAGTTTTATCTTTGACAAGAATATCGTAGTATAGTTTTATTCCCTTTGCCTGTGAATAGATAAGTTCTAGTGCTTTTGGGTACGTGGCTTGAGTATTATTCTCTATCTGTATACTAAATTTCCTTAACACTTTCTTTATCGTTTTAATAAGAATACCATAACTTAGAAAATTACATCTGATATTATATTTGTTGGTAAATTCTTCATACGATAAGAACCTGCCATCTTCTCTGCATAAATCTCCTACAGTGTATATGTTATGCCGTACCCATTCATTTCGTCTCAAAATAGTATTCTCGAAAACAATTCTATCATTGAAAAACAATGGTTCTGCTAGAGCTTCTGTTGAAGTAGTAAGTTCAATTTTGCTATAGAAAGTTTTGTATGCTTGAAATGTATTTTTCCAAAAGGTATTCTGTTCTTGCAGGTTAAGAAAATATTTTGGTCCAAAGTTATGTAGATTTTCAATATCTGGATATAACGTTTCTGTGACAATTTTCCACTTATGGTTTGTAGTTCTGAGTTTCCTTATCCAACATAGTTTTAAAGCTTGAATGAAACAGTTAATATCTGGAAATCCTATACCTCCATCTTTTATTCTCTTTTTGGCAGTTACTCTGTTAATACGATCCCGTTTATTATTCCACACAAATTTTAAACACAATGCATTTAACTTTTTTATAAATTGGTCTGGCGGGTTGGGTAGAAGTGTCCATAGATATATTATTTTGGACAGTATCAAAGACTTTAAGATGGCTATCCTCCCTAAGGGGGTCATAATTCTTTTAACCCAAATCTTATATATCTGTCTAATCTCCATAAATTTTTCTTCATAGTTAATGTCTTCGCAGTTTAATAAATCTGCAGTCAACCATACCCCCAAGATTTTAAACTTTGGGGGATTCCAGTTCATTTTAAGATGGGGAAGATATCTTTTTGCAGACTGTCGATCTTTTCCTAGCCATACAACAGATGTCTTTTCACAGTTCATTGCCAGGCCTGATATGGTTTTAAATCTTTCCAAAGTTTTAATTGTTTCCTTAAAGGACTTTTCACTTCCATCTTGTAGTAATTGAGTGTCATCAGCGAACTGTGCTATTTTATGCTCCGTCTCATTTGTATAAATTCCTTTGATACTTTTATTTTCCCGGATCATAATTGCTAGAATTTCCACACATAGGACAAACAAATACGGAGAGATGGGGTCTCCTTGTCTGCAACCTCTTTTAATTTCAAACCATCTAGTTGGTTGTCCATTTACAATTACTGTAGCTTTTATATTTCTGTAAAATGTTTGAATCCAGTTGCAAATAGATTCACCAAACCCAAAAGCTTTGATAACTTTAAGCATAAAAGTCCAGTTAATTGTGTCAAAGGCTTTTTCAAAATCTACACATAATAGTAATCCAGTCAGATTGTGTTTATACAAATAAAATATTAAATCATATATCAGTCTAATGTTATCCCCTATATATCTACCTGGCATGAACCCTGTCTGATCTTCACTAATCAAGTCCGAAAGCACTGATCTAATTCTAGAAGCTATACAGGATGATCCTATCTTGTAAACAACATTCAGTAGTGTAATCGGTCTCCAGTTTTTAATGTATTCTTTAGATTTCCCCTCCTTTGGAATACAAATTATTAACCCTTCCCTTTGAGTAGCTGACAGTTCTTGTTTCTCTGCTCCTTCATTCAGGGATCTGACAACAAATATTCCAATTTGATTCCAGAAGAACTTAAAGAATTCGCATGTAAAACCATCTGTGCCTGGGCTTTTATTATTTTTCATATGTTGAAGTGCTGTGGTTGCTTCTGTTAAAGTTATTTTCCCTTCTAAACTTCGAGAGATTTCTTCTGTTAACTTTGGTAAATTTTGAACAATATTATATATATCAAATTGTTCAATGGTCTTTCTTTCATACAATTGTTGATAGAAATTACTTACTTCATTTTTAATGTCTGTTGTACTTGTTAAATTATTACCGTACTTATCTTGAATTTTAACAATTTGTTTACTTACATAATTCCTTTTCTCTAAATTGCAGAAATAATCTGTGACCTTTTCTCCCTTTGCTATCCATCTAGATCTGGATCTTAGCAATACACCTTCTAGTTTCTTTTCTCTTATAGCTTGTAACTTTTCATTCTTTACATTTAAATCTCTCAGCTCTTCTGTATGCTTTTTGTTTTTCTTTTCTAACTCTTCTATTTCTTTTATAAGTATCTTTTCTTCTTCTTGTGTTTGTCTTTTTTTAAAAGTTGAATACGAAATTGTCTTTGAGCGAATTTTCATAAGAACTACGTCAAGAAAAAGCTGTTGGGAAATATTAAATTCAAGCTGATCAAGGTATGTTTGATCAAGTTCCATACTATTATTGTAATCTACAGCATATTCTTTAATCGTCTCCTTTATGACATTTGTTATTTCGGTAACGTATGTAGTATCTTTTAACAATGAACAATTAAATTTCCAAAAACTCTGTGATTTTCCATCATTCCTGCATTTGAATTTCAGTAAAACCATGGAATGGTCCGTTCTGTATCCAGGAATGATTTCACAATCTGCAATATCAGCTACCATATGTTCACTAATAAGAAAAAAATCTAGTCTGCTCTGTTGTAAAGGTTGGGTTCTTCTCCAAGTGAAACGCCTACTGTGGGGGTGGAGCTCTCTCCATATATCAATTAAATCTAAATTTTCCATTATTTCATCGACCTTCTCCACAGCCTTTGGGTTATTTACATGTTTATAATTGTCATAATCTGCGCTAGGATTCAATACTAAGTTCCAGTCCCCTGCTAAGATAAGGTTAGGTGCTAATAATCCTTGTATATGTTCTTCTATTTCTTGATAAAATTCTGGTTTATCTCTATTTGGGCCATACGAATTGATTATCAAAAAATCCCGATTCAGAAAATTAAGTGAAACAAACATATAGTTCCCTTCTGTATCCTTATGTACTTTCTTAAGTGTGTATTCGAAATTGTTATTAAACAAAACGGCAACCCCCCTCGAGTTCGTATTGTACGAGGCAAAATAGCACTGGTAACCCCATTCAGCTCTGTAATATTTGTCCATACTAGGACTTAAATGCGTATCCTGAAGTAGACATATGTTATATTTCTTTTCTCTTAAATAGTGAAATATGTCTCTCCTCTTCTTTGGGTTTCCAAGCCCTTGACAGTTTACGGTACAAATGCTTATATTCTGAGTCATCTTATTGGAATTTGAAAATGAAATCTATTATAACAATGTACATATTGGTATACAACAATAATATTCTGTATGGAGACATACGCCTCTGATAAGTCTCTGATAATAAAGTAAATAGACATGGTGAGAAGCATCCCCGTACAAGTAAAACTTGCAACCCTGGAAGCACCCTCAAAACAGCATACCTAGCATAACATCCAAATCCTTGCAAACAAAAAGAAAAACTTACACCAGACATAAAAAGTACAGTTTCGCCCATGAGCTCAGTTCCTGTCGCAGTGCACCACAAAATCATCTCTTGCTGGACACTTGCCTTAAGCCACACACCATCATCAAGCAAAGGGAGGGAGGGGGTAAAGTACAGGTGGCAGCCGCCCCACTCTACCTACATGCGAGTGTGAGCCGGCGTGCATTCACACATACAGGTACACAGCTGGGAGGGCGTATGCAAAGAGCGCACTCACATACATACATACACACATACACATACACATACACATACACATACATACATACATACATACATGCATACATACATACATACATACATACATACATACATACATACATACATACATACATACATACATACATACATACATACATACATACATACATACATACATACATACATACATACATACATACACACACCCACACACTCGTCAATCATAAAGAGGACTCCACTCCTATGATTACCATTTTCTTTACGTCACATTCCCTCCCTCTGTGTTCCCGAAGTTCTGGCTGTAATTATAAGGTAAAGAAGTACACGGCCCACCACCCTGCCACACATCTCAGGCCACTGACCACACTTGTGGTAGTCGTGGATGGTATAGCTGGTGGTCAGAGTGATGTGCCCGCCACTCGCCCACCGGGGACCGAATCCCGCTCGAGGGGAAATCTCCTCGGGAGTCAACATCCGCGCCGACTCCACCCCTCCCAAAAGCCCCCGGATGAGAGCACAAACCGAGATCCCGCGCGTGAACGCACGCAGACCACCCCCACCCACATCAGAACTCGCTCCACTCCTCGGAGGAGCAGGCCAACGTGCGCCGGCAGGCATGGAAGGCAAAATTTACACAATCGCACTCACACGGGGATTGGCTGCAAAAAAGTACACAAGCATCCACCCCATCAGCCCCAAAACAAGAGAACAAACTATATTAATGACAATAATAATAGCAAAAATAATGGTAATGAAACCAACATCTGTAGTTTCCATTATCACACATCAATTTGTAAACACTTTCTCTACAACAATGATATAGTTAACTATATAAATGAATAATGATTTAAAACAAAAAATCAGTGAATATCGAAAGGAGGGGACAATCGTTATATCCCACTATCACTACAAAAAGCCACATTCTGCAACTGCACACCAATGAACAGGTTTATCATCACACCCCCACAACCACCATTATCACTCATCCAACACACCATCAGCATTTCCTCTGCCTGTCCACTTCAACTCACAGTGCACAAACCAGCCAGCAAAGCCGGCCATCTCCATTCTACAGCATCACCCTTGATGCCCCCCCCCCCCTACCCCATCCTAGGCCACAGTGTAATTTCCAATAGAAGCCTGCATCATAATTTCATCGGTTTCACATTGGGTAATTGGGCACTATTTCCACATCATACATTCACCTCTCTTCTGAAATCAAATGGGGTTATTTTAACTCCTTACTCTGTATTAATACCTGGGAATAATCCCGTCCAAATTAGCGATCACCTCAAAAGAGAGCTATCTGATTTATATACTTCACTGAGAAGGGGAAGTGCATGCAATGGACAAGTCCAAACCACCCCCCAGGAAACAGCTTCTCATAATTAGCTGGTGTCTCCCGGTCCAGAAACACGCCCCTGCGCTCAGTCTCCGCTCACATGGTAGGTAATGTCAATTCCGTCCCGTAACAACAACAACAACAACAACAACAACAACAACAACACACACGCACACACACACACACACACACACACACACACACACACACACACACACACACACAGATTTTTCTCTCTCTCTTAACTTCCTTTGCACTTTCCTACCATCAACATATCCTATGCCATGTATTACACACACACACACACACACACACACACACACACACACACACACACACACACACACACACACAACACACACACACGTACACACTCATACCATCATCATCATCATCTTCTTCTTCATCATCATCATCATCATCATCATCATCATCATCATCATCATCATCATCATCATCATCATCATCATCATCATCATCATCATCATCATCATCATCATCATCATCATCATCATCATCTATACCCATACACACACAAGCCTATACATACACATATACACACATACATACACATACATACACACACATACGCACACACACACACACACACATACATACATACATACATACATACATACATACATACATACATACATACATACATACATACATACATACATACATACATACATACATACATACATACATACATACATACATACACACACACACACACACACACACACACACACACCATACATACATACATACATACATACATACATACATACATACATACATACATACATACATACATACATACATACATACATACATACATACATACATACACACACACACACACACACATACATACACTCACATACATCACTTTTCCCTGCCAGTGTGTGCTCATGTACATGCAAGTTAATCTTCCTGCCGAAAGATGTGGGTAAACGTATACTATGAAGCAGAGCAAAGGGGGAAATGTGCATATCCCAAAATGCTGGGCACAGAATTCTTCTTGCATGAATAGTTGGAGCCTCAGTCCGGTCCCCCACCACATCGGCACAGAAGCACTGGCTGTCATCTATCATCACCGCCTCTGTCCCTCACGTCACTGGGCATCGCATGACACAGCACTATGTCACATTCACAAAACCCCCAAAAGCAACCAGAAATTTGTCAGTGAAAGCCCGCTGCTGATTGTACAGAAGTAGAGCTCATAACAAAAAAATCTACGTAGAGAAAATAATGTACATAGCTAATCCATCTTTGCGCTTTCTTTGTCAGTTTCCTCTCCTCTCTTTCCATCTTTTACCTAGAGGTGGGTGGACAGCAGGACTCAGGGAAATCCTTGTGTCTGGAGAAAAGATTTTTATGCGAACTGTCTTGATACCCATTCCAACTTAAAGATAATAATAGGCCTTAAATTCTGTGTGAATGTCTGTGTGCACGCGTGCCCATGCGCACGTCAAGTATGATTTTCTCTCTACTGAGAAAAGCTTGGCCTGTAGATGCCCAATACAAAGTGTGAAGTTTACCTTATAAAGGCTGTCCACCACCTCCTATTCTTTGGCACTGGGAGCCGGAGCGGTGTCCATACCACTCACAGCTTCAGGACCCCGGCACGCCGTCACCGCATCCTCCACAGCTGCTGGTGACTTTCTCCCCAATACTACAGTATAATACTTTCAGTCACAGTAGATTTCTGTGCCCCCCCCCCCCCCCCCCCCCTGCCCCTCTCCCCACCAAAATATTTGGGTCTGATTTTTTCCGTGAAGAAAGCGTGGCTGCAAGAGCGAGACCACCTATTAACAACAACATCAAAAAGAGAGAGAGAAATGGTGTTTCTGTGTACGTATTCTGCAAACTTATTTAGGCAACTTTCGCCGAATCATGACTAGGGTCATCTTTCAAGATTATATGTCTGTTTGACAAGCCATGTTCAAAATATATATTGAGAAGTTGGTAGCTGCACTTGTTTTTCCTCCACTACTTTTTCCTCGATTATATGTCATTTGCGTAACAGTTTGATCACAGTGTAGACAGGAAGATCTGAATGGCCTTGTTCGGATTATCGACAGATTGAAATTCTATGGAAGAAAAAGAGACACTAATGTATATATATATTTTGGTTAACTCCTGTGTTAGAACTCCGAGGTTCACTAACAGTGTGAATTTTGCGAAAGAGACATGTTATGTCTAGAATTGAGAAAACCTCATTCCAACGTCGTTGACAATAGACACTTTAATTCATTTTAGTTTTAAAATCAGTGTGGTTTATTCAGGGGGGGGGGGGGGGGGGTCAGAGAGTATTAATGTACGGGTCAGCTGGGGATTGTGTGCTTGTTAAATACACATCTGTCTCTTTTGTTTGAAAAATTATTAATGTGTCCAGTAGGGATTATTTGGTTGAATATGTATCTATGTGCTTTTTCTAAACCATAGGGTGAGCTCTTGTTGGTGATGGTTGTGGTTTTTGTGGAGTAAGGGGTTGCTGGGCCTTTTTTTTTCAATTTTGATTTGTTTTGATTTGGGGTTTTGTTTGTTTGTTTGTTTGTTTTGTTTTGGGGAGGTTCTTGGGGTTTTTTTGATAGTCCCTAATCAGGGCAATGGTCGAATATAAGAAGTGTGTGAACGCTTATCTGTAACCCTTGAAAAAAAGTTATTTATCCATTCATTCGTTCATTCTCTGTCTGTCTTTCTGTCCCTCTGTCTCTCTGTCTCCCTGTCTCTCTGTCTCTGACTCTCTCTCTCTGTCTGTCTCTGTCTGTCTGTCTGTCTCTCTCTCTCTCTGTCTCTCTCTGTCTCTGTCTGTCTGTCTCTCTCTCTCTCTCTCTCTCTCTCTCTCTCTCTCTCTCTCTCTCTCTCTCTCTCTCTCTCTCTCTCTCTCTCTCTCTCTCTCTCTCTCGTGTGTTAAAGATTCTAGCTAACTAAAAAAATCCTGACTACCAGAAAAAAAACACATCGTACATGTGGGAAGAGGGCCAAAGGCCAGTACCCTGTGTATGTGTGTGTGTATGTGTGTGTGAGTGCGTGCGTGAGTGCGTGTGTGTGTGTTTGAGCGCGCGCACGTACTACATGGGTGTACATGTGGGGGTGTGCATACGTACAAGTTTAACTGCGAGCGTACCAAAAGTTTGAGCGAGACATGCACAAGCGTTCATTATATCTTAATTTGTTTCACACAATACATTATTATTCATATTCGGTATGCTCATTTGTACAATCATGTTTGCTCGTTTTGTAGTTTCTTTTTTAGAGTCCAAGCAATCTGTATACCGTTGGAAATTGCATGAGTTAGAGTGAAAAATGTTAGGAGTCTGAAGACTTAAGAACATTAAACCATTTGAAGTCTTGAAGTCTTGAAGTCTTGAAGTCTCTCTCTCTCTCTCTCTCTCTCTCTCTCTCTCTCCTCTCTCTCTCTCTCTCTCTCTCTCTCTCTCTCTCTCTCTCTCTCTCTCTCTCCTCTCTCTCTCTCTCTCTCTCTCTCTCTCTCACACACACACACACACACACACACACACACCATAAAATGATGCTGAAGCTTTTTATTCCAAGCGCAGAAAACAAAAATCCACCTCGTATTGTTCTAGCACTGCTAGTAGCACAGCCAGACTACTACTGGCACTACCACTTTTCCAAAGAAGCTACCACTGTTACTGTCTGTTTGTTTGTTTGTTTGTTTGTTTGCCTGCTTGCTTGCTTGCTTGTTTCTCTAAACTACCACCAAAGTAGAAAGAAAGAAAACCCAACAATGCGTGAACTGAAGGCAAAGTCAGAAAAAACTTTCGTACTCATTTGAAGCCAACTTAAAAAGAATAATTATGATCGAAAACCTGCTGAGCTCATTTTAGTTTGTTTTCTTTCTTCTTTTAATTAAACTATCGTCAAAGAAAAGCACCCATCAATACGCGCATTAAAATCTTAAGAGCAAAGCAATCTTCTCGGCTGAAACGAACTGAAAGAGCATTGTAACTTCATACAGAGAACATGCTCATGGCATTGCAAGGAAGCGTTACGGGATTGTTACGTCTTGTTACATTTTCTTTCACAGGGATAAACCTTTATCAAGCCATGGTCACCAAATGCGTTGTGTCCTTTTTGCCCCAAACGTCCACATCCAGGTGTTTATTTTGTGGGCATGGCACAGGCGGGGAACGTGACTGAGCAGTACTGCACACATCAACAACAACAACAACCATAAATAACAATCATCATCACAATGGTCAGTTTTGTAAGTAAGGTACACTGCTTGAGTAAAACAGAGAGAGAGAGAGAGAGAGAGAGAGAGAGAGAGGAGAGAGAGAGAGAGAGAGAGAGAGAGAGAGAGAGAGAGAGAGAGAGAGAGAGAGAGAGATAGAGAGAGAGAGAGACAGACAGACAGACAGAGACAGAGAGAGGGAGGAGGGGGGGGGGGGGGGGGGGCTCACACATGAGTGACAGTTCCAACAACTTTCTTAACATAAAATATGGTCAACTGCTCGTGACAAAAAGATGAATACTTACGTCGGAAACATAGTTCTTACTACTTCCTTAAGCAAAAGTGTAGTAAAGCAATGGAGTCAAAAAGATGAATACTTACGCCTGAGCCATAGTCCCAGTGACCTCCTTAGCAAATGTATGGTTAACTGCTCCTATAAAAAAAAGTACGGTCAACTGCTCGTGTCAAAAACATGAATACTCACGCTGGAGTCATAGTTCCAGGGACAGCCAGAAGACATTGTGTTGGGTATGGTCAACTACTTGTGTCAAAAACATGAATACTCACGCCGGAGTCACCTGGAAGAGATTGTGCTAGGTATGGTCAACTACTCGTGTCAAAGAGATGAATACTCAGGCTGGAGTCACCTGGAAGAGATTGTGCTGGGTATGGTCAACTACTTGTGTCAAAAAGATGAATACTCACGCCGGAGTCAAAGTTCCAGGGACAGCCGGGAAACGATGGTGCTGGGTATGGTCAACTACTCGTGTCAAAAAGATGAATACTCACGCCAGAGTCATAGTTCCAGGGACAGCCGGAAGTGATGGTGCTGGGTATGGTCAACTACTCGTGTCAAAAAGATGAATACTCACGCCGGAGTCATAGTTCCAGGGACAGCCGGAAGTGATGGTGCTGGGTTTGTCGAAGTAGTACATGTATCTATCCTGGATCTTGCAGGCCTTGGGACAGCAGGCAGCCAGAGTCACCACCACGCACTTTCGGATTGCACTAGCTCTGGAATCATGGCCATCAGTGATGTTTTAAAACACGTTTCTTTGTTGTTGTTATTATTGCTGTTGTAGCTCTGGAATCATGGCCATCAGTGATGTTTTAAAACACGTTTCTTTGTTGTTGTTATTATTGCTGTTGTTGTTGTTGCTCTGGAATCATGGCCATCAGTGATGTTTTAAAACACGTTTCTTTGTTGTTGTTGTTGTTGTTATTATTGCTGTTGTTGTTGTAGCTCTGGAATCATGGCCATCAGTGATGTTTTAAAACACGTTTCTTTGTTGTTGTTATTATTGCTGTTGTTGTTGTTGCTCTGGAATCATGGCCATCAGTGATGTTTTAAAACACGTTTCTTTGTTGTTGTTGTTGTTGTTATTATTGCTGTTGTTGTTGTAGCTCTGGAATCATGGCCATCAGTGAGTTTTTAAAACACGTTTCTTTGTTGTTGTTATTATTGCTGTTGCTGTTGTAGCTCTGGAATCATGGCCATCATTAGTGTGTTTTAAAACACGTTTCTTTGTTGTTGTTGTTGTTGTTATTATTGTTGTTGTAGCTCTGGAATCATTAGTGTGTTTTAAAACACGTTTCTTTGTTGTTTTTGTTATTGTTGTTGTAGCAGGCCTAGAACTGAACAAAACCCTGAGAAAGGCAGAACGGAGAGAGGAATGGAGGGAACTGGTTGTGAAGTCTTCATGGGTGCCCCCACGGTCGCCAGACTAAGGGATAGATAGATATAGATATATAGAAAGGTAAAAGGTAAAGGTGTCGATGTCCTATAAACCATATAGTCGTAGGGGAGCGAGGCACCAGAAGCCACAGCTTCTCCAGGGGTCAGCATATTGAGGGCGGCGCCCATCTCCTCTCCCTCGCTGCTTTACCTTCCCTGACCCTAAAGAGGACAGGTATCCATTTACAGCTGCTTGAACTGGGGACTATACTGAAGCTAAGGCGCACAAAATTTAATGGTCACCCATCCACTTGGTAAACACGTTAGATGCTGATTAGAATTAGCCTTGGGAAAGTGAGTGGAAACATGTCTAAATCGTAAAGCATCCTGACAAAATCCTGCAGCTTATATCCTACTCAGTCCAATAGAAACATGTTTTGAACAAAGGCGATGACAGAAGCTTACAAAGAACGTGGAAGTTTACAAAAAGAACAAAATTGAAAACGGGTACTGAAATATCATGAGAAAGCGACGTTATAGCTAATCAGTGTGGTAAAGTAGAAGGAAAATAACCACGCAGATACACAAAGTAATTAATGATATGACATGATAATATTATCATCACAAAACTGAATATAGATTTTAAAAAAAACAACAACTTCGGTCTATACAATTACATAACAAATAATCACTAAAATATAAAATCAACACGTAAAACGATTAAAAAAAAACGAGAGAAAAATAAACAAAAAACAACCCAAATCAAAAATAACAAAACATGGAAATTTAGACCGATGAGACGAAATGCGGAAGAAGAGGAAGGCAGGAGGAAGAGAGAGAGAGAGAGATCTGATCTGATCTATTGGATGTATTCTTTTATATCGAGGATAATGGGATAAGCACTCTTGTGCTTTTTTTACATCCAGTCCCCGTGTGTATGCAGTTTTGTAAATGTCATCTGTTCCCACCGGCATACGATGGCCTACTTTTACGAAAAGCGGAACAGGATTTAACGTGCGCGCAAGATGTTC
>JASPKP010001726.1:15000-26767 GCA_030674155.1 Stramonita haemastoma | reverse complement strand
TTTTCCTTGGGATGAGACATAAACCAAGGCCCGGTGCGAACGCACGCAGGTCGTTTTGGCACCGTTAAATCCTGTCCGCTTTTCGTAAAGTAGGCCATTGTGCCGGTGGGAACGATAAATTTTTACAAAATTACGACCACGGGACGGGTGAAAAAAAGACATGAGTGCTTTTTCCCTTACCCTCGATAAAAAAGAAAAAAATAATAAATAGAAAAAAATGTAGGAAAGTGATTGCATACATTTACGCACTCTCTTGTCATATTCGAAAACGTTTATTTTTGGGTGAGAGGGGGGTGGGGTATGACGCCAATGCTTGCTGGGATGTGTTTGGTTTTTTGTGCGTGGCATGTGGCGGTGGCCCTGCATTGCCCTGGGCATCATAATCATTGTTTTTGGCCCCTATCAATGATATCTTGTACTACTATGTATTTTTTGGTACACTGCCTAGCTTTCGTTCGAACACATTTGCTAATTTTAAACCCGGGGACTCCCCTTTCTGGGCTTGGTGTCCCCCCAAAAGCCCGGTGCCACCACATAAAAAGATGTAGAAAATGTGGATGCGTGCGTAAAGCATCTTTTGTCCCGTGTCTGTTATTTGGAAAAGTCGGGGTGGGACGGAAATTAAAGGGCCCCTTTTCCTACATCTTTCGAAATACGCCTTTTTTCTTGGTATGATAAATTTAAAACAATTTTACGACCCGGGGTTCGATTCCAGTTAAAAGGAAATTTTTTCACCTAAAGTTAACATCAGTGTGACCCCACTCCCCAAAAAGTCCTTCGGATGAAATATAAACCGAGGCCCGTGTGCGAATGCACGCAAAACATCTTGCGTACTTTTAAAACCCTTTTCCCGTTTTTGTAAGTGTGGGCCCTTTTGTGTGCGGTGGGAACAGTGACAAAATTTACAAATGCTCACAGGGGACGGTGGCAAAAAGCACATGAGTGTTTTATTCCATTTCCTCGGTATAAAGAGTAAATGAATATAAAAAAAGACAAAAAAAAATGATGATTTGTGGGCTCGCCCCCCTTGTTGCTCTGGTTGGAAGTCAGGTCAAAGGGAAGCAAAAAGGGATATTTTTTAACTGTATTATTGTCTCCCTTTTAATCGATTTCTGTTTTTTTGTCAACATTAATTTCAGTTTTCTGTGCGACTATCACTGTGTACCCCAAAAAATCCTCTTCAGAACAAAAGTATTTGCAATTGTTTCAGCCACAAAAATGTCTTCTTTACCTTTTCTTAACACACACACACACACACACACACACACACACACACACACACACACACACACACACACACACACAACACACACCACACAACACACACGCACGCACGCCCGCGCGCGGGCGCGCGCGAGACAATCATATACAAAATTCATTAAAAAAAACACTCGGAATACATAAGAAAACACACCTGTATGTTGTATGTGTTTTGCATGTTTTCCTAATTAGAATTATTTTGATTGTGTCCATTTTTTTTTCTTCTTGGATATTCTTTCTGTCTGTCTGTCTATCTGTCTGTCTGTCCATGTATCTATCGGTCTGTCTTTCTTTCTCTCGTATCGCCAGTTATTTGAGAAAGGTAGTGGACAGATGTACGACTCTCAGACTAACAGACACACTGATAGACAGGGAAGCGAGCATACACGTACACGAACCACACAACTACAGGTGTGCTGAGGACACAGTTTCAAATATTATAAAATGATTATAACTATGCTAGCCGACATACAGCTTTTAAACACAGTTTTATCATGATATTGTTTTGGTTTGTCTATATAAATATGGCATGTAAGACTTTTGTGTTATAGGTCTAACTTGATATTCGTCCTTTTTTCATGTTGTTCATATTTTTCTTTTGTCTGACCATGGCACTATCTCAGTTTGGTGGTGGTGGTGGTGGTG
Organism: Stramonita haemastoma; assembly: GCA_030674155.1. Taxonomy (NCBI): domain Eukaryota; kingdom Metazoa; phylum Mollusca; class Gastropoda; order Neogastropoda; family Muricidae; genus Stramonita; species Stramonita haemastoma. The sequence goes on along the minus strand of JASPKP010001726.1, from coordinate 24,862 downwards.
GTGGAGGGGTGGGGGTGACCGGAGTGTTTTCTCTTTTATTTGTTTTTCAACCAGTTTTTTCTGAAGAATAGAAATGCATGCCAAGAATTTGGTATTGAAAAAGGCCTGGTTTTAGTGTGGATCCATTTATCTATCTATCTATCTATCTATCTATCTATCTATCTATCTATCTATCTATCTATCTATCTATCTATCTATCTATCTATCTATCTATCTATCTATCTATCTATCTATCTATCTATCTATCTATCTATTATCTGTCCGTTTATGTATGTATGTATGTATGTATGTATGTATGTATGTATGTATGTATGTATGTATGTATGTATGTATGTATGTATGTATGTATGTATGAATGTATGAATGCATGTATGTATGTATGTATGTATGTATGTATGTATGTATGTATGTATGTATGTATGTATGTATGTATGTATGTATGTATGTATGTATGTATGTATGTATGTATGTATGTATGTATGTATGTATGTATGTATGTATGCATGTATGTATGTATGTATACATGTATGTATGTATATGTATGAAAGCATACATGCACGCACACAAACAAACACACTGACAAGCACCTGCGCACGCGCGCGTGCGCGCACGCAAACCACCCCCGGCCAAAAAGGTGCGGTTTTTTGGCAAAGACGAGACCCAAAGAGTCGTTTTCAGGCCCGTCCTACCCCAACTTTTGCACGGTTACAGACCCCAAGGCACCAAGACAATATGGCACTGTATGCATACACCCACTCCTGCCATTTTCCAGGTGTGTGGCGCTGGACTCATGGCGATTCCGCGGCCCTCAAGAGCTGAGAAAGCTAGTTTCTTGCAGGAAATCTGCTACGGAGTACGCAACAAAAACCAAGCAGGGCGCACAATAATAATGCCGATATACAGCAATATCATGCACCACAGCCAAGTGCAGTGTCCCCTCCACATTCGCGCACACAAACACACTGACAAGCACCTGCACACGCGCGCGTGTGCGCACACATACCCACCCCAGGCCAAAAAGGTGCGGTTTTGGGTAAAGACGGGACCCAAAGAGTCGTTTTCAAGCCCGTCCTATCCCAACATTTGCACGGTTACAGACCCCAAGGCACCAAGACAATATGGCACTGTATGCATACACCCTCTCCTGCTATTTTCCATGTGTGTGGCGTCGGACTCGTGGCGACTCCGCGGCCCTCAAGAGCTGAGAAAGCTAGTTTCTTGGAAAGAAATCTGCTACGGTGTACGCAACAAAAACCAAGCAGGGTGCACAATAATAATGAAAATACACAGCAATATCATGCACCGCAGCCATGTGCAGGGTCCCCTCCGTATGCGTGCATACAAACAAACACACTGACAAACACCTGCGCTCGCACGCGTGCGCGAACGCATACCCACCCCTCGGCCAAAAAGGTGCGGTTTGGGGCAAAGACGGGACCCAAAGAGTCGTTTTCAGGCCCGTCCTACCCGACTTTTGCACGGTTACAGACCCCAAGGCACCAAGACAATATAGCACTGTCTGCATACATCCTCTCCTGCGATTTTACATGTGTTTGGCGTCGGACTCGTGGCGACTCCGTGGCCTTCAAGAGCTGAGAAATCTAGTTTCTTGCAAGGAAATCTGCTACGGTGTACGGAACAAAAACCAAACAGGGCGCACGATAATAATGACAATCTACAGCAATATCAAGCACCACAGCCAAGTGCAGGGTCCCGTCCACATGCATACAAACAAACAAACACACTGACAAACACCTGCGCACGCGCGCATACGCGTACGCATACCCGACCCCCGGCCGAAAAGGTGCGGTTTGGCGCAAAGACGGGACCCAAAGAGTCGTTTTCAGGCCCGTCCTACCCCAACTTTTGCACGGTTTTAGACCCCAAGGCACCAAGACAATATGGCACTGTATGCATACACCCTATTCTACCATTTTCTATGTGTGTGGCGCCGGACTCGTGGCGACTCCGCGGCCCTCCACTGTACCACGCTTCCTCCCGACAAACTTGGCCCCGTCACAGCGGCGTTGCCATCTTCGGGGCAGCGGTGTCGCCACAATTCCGCGCCACACACATCAAAAATGTTTGTAAAGGTTGTAATGCAAAGCGTAGGACACGGTCTTGGTGCCGTGGGCTCTGTAACTGTGCAAAAGTGCGGGTGGCGGGGGCCCGAAACCGGCGTTTCGTTACATATTTTGCGCCTTCTTCAGCTTATGCATATGGGGGTGTACATGCGTGCGCACGTGCGCGCGCTCGCTGGTGTTTGTCAGTGCGTTTGTTTGTTTGCGAACCTGTGGTGGAGACCCTGCAGTTTGCTGTGATGCATCGCATTGTATGAAAATATTATTTGGTGTGTTGTCTTGGGGTCATCTATGCGTACACTGTACCACGCTTCCTCCAGACAAACTTGGCCCCGTGAGAGCGAGGTTGCCATCTTCGGGGCAGCGGTGTCGCCACAATATCGGCGCCACACACACAAAAAATGGTTGTAAAGGTTGTATGCATAGCGTAGGGTACGGTCTTGGTGCCTCGAGCTCTGTAACTGTGCTAAAGTGCGGGTGGCAGGGGCCCGAAACCGGCGTTTCGTCACATCTTTTGCGCCTTCTTCAGCTTATGCATAGGGGGGCCCAGGGGGGTTGTAAGCGTGCGCGCGTGCGCGCGCTTGCTGGTGGGAGAGAGTATTTGCATACAGTGCAATATTGTATTGGTGCCGTGGGGTCTTTTACCGTGCAAAAGTGGGGGTTGGACGGGGCTGAAAACGGCTCTTTGGCTGGCATCCGAGCTCAAATCGGCACCTTTTTCGGCGGGGGGAGGGTTTGCATGCGTGCATGCGCGCGCAGGCTGAAGTTTGTCAGTGTGTTTGTTTGTTTTCGCACATGTGGCGGGGACCCTACACTTTGCCCTGGATCATCATATTGCTGTTTCTTAGCTCTTGGGGGCTCTCGTGTCGCCATAAATCCGGCGCCACACCTATCCGAGATGGTGGGAAAGAGTGTCTGCATACAGTACGATATTGTCTTGATGCCTTGGGGTCTTCTACCGTGCAAAAGGGGGTTTGAACGGGGCTGAAAATGGCTCTTTGGCTGGCATCTGTGCTCAAAACGGCACCTTTTTCGGGCAGGGGGTGGGTATTCATCCACGCACACGCGCGCGCTGGTGTTTGTCAGTGTGTTCGTTTGTGTGCAAGCATGTGGCGGGGACTTTCCACTTTGCCCTGGTGCATCATATTTCTGTATATTGTCCTTATTCTTGTGCACAATGCTTGTTTTTTGTCGCGTAGTACACTTAACAGCTTTCCTTCGGCCAAACGCGCTTTCTTAGCTCTTGGGGGCTCTCGTGTCGCCACAAACCCGGCGACACACCTATCCAAGATGGTGGAACAGAGTTTCTGCATACAGTACGATATTGTCTTGGTGCCGTAGAGTCTTTTACCGTGCAAAAGTGGAGATTGAACGTGGCTGAAAACGGCTCTTTGGCTGGCATCTGTGCTCAAAACGGCAACTTTTTCAGGCATGGGGTGGGTATGCATGCGGGAGAGCGTGTGCGCGCTGGTGTTTGTCAGTGTGTTCCTTTGTGTGCGCGCATGTGGCGGGGACCCTCCACTTTGCCCTAGTGCATCATATAGCTGTATAATGTCATTATTCTTGTGAGAAATACTATCTTTTTTGTCGCGTACACTTTCCAGCTTTCCTTGCGCCAAACGCGCTTTCCTAGCTCTTGGGGGCTTTCGTGTCGCCACACTATCCAAGATGGTGGGAGAGAGTGTCTACATACAGTACGATATTGTCTTGGTGCCGTGGGGTCTTTTACCATGCCAAAGTCGGGGTCCGACGGGGCTGAAAACGGCTCTTTGGCCGGCATCTGTGCTCAAAACGGCACCTTTTTCGGGCGGGGTGTGGGTATGCATGCGCGCACGCGCGCGCGCGCTGGTGTTTGTCAGTGTGTTCGTTTGTGTGTGTGCATGTAGTGGGGACCGCCCACTTTGCCCTGGTGCATCATATTGCTGTATACTGTCCATATTCTTGTGAGAAATGCTTGTTTTTGTCGCGTATACTTACCAGCTTTCCTTCCGCCAAACGCACTTTCTTAGCTCTTGGGGGCTCTGCACACATTTAAAGTTTTTAAAAAATCATATAGTTTCCAACAAACAGCTTATATTAGTTACAATGTCATCAATACCATTATTTAAAAAATAAAAATAAAAAGAATCCATGAGGTCCTCTGTGTGTGTGTGTTGAATGAATGAATGAATGAACATTTTTATTGAGGGAAAAGATTAAGCACAATGGTGGCTTGTTTTCATCCAACCCTCTTAAAAAAAAGAAGAAAAAAAGTGAATCAATCAACCAATCAATCCAATCGCGTAATTCAAGTATAAAGCTATGGAAATCAAAATTTGGTGAATAAATCAACCAATCGTATGATTTGAGCATAAAGCTATAACATTTTTTTTTTAATCAAAAAACAACAACAAAAAAACAACACCTGGTGAATCAATCAACCGACGGCTCTATTAAACATAAAACTATGAAAGTCAAAAACAAGTGAATCAGTCTGCCAATCATTCAATTAAATATAAAGCTATTAAATGTCAGGGAATTTCGGGGAAACTACAACATGTGAAACATACATAAACCTATATTCTATAGCATTAATAAAAATGGAAGATACACCCAATCTACACTTAGTAAGAATAGGCTCTATGAGAGAGAGAGAGAGAGAGAGAAGAGAGAGAGAGAGAGAGAGAGAGAGAGAGAGAGAGAGAGAGAGAGAGAGAGAGAGAGAGAGAGAGAGAGAGAGAGAGAGAGAGAGAGAGAGAGAGGAGAGAGAGAGAGAGAGAGAGAGACAAGGCAAGGCAAGGCAAAGTATTTTATTCGAGGATAATAGATAAGCACTTGTGTGCTTTTTTACATCCAGTCCCCGCCCTTTTCAGGGATACATCAAATTGAGAAGAGGAGAGAGAGAGGAGAGAGAGAGAGAGAGAGAGAGAGAGAGAGGAAGAGAGAGAGAGAGAGAGAGAGGAGGAGAGAGAGAGAGAGAGAGAGAGAGAGAGAGAGAGAGAGAGAGAGAGAGAGAGAGAGAGAGAGAGAGAGAATATGACAATATGACAATATGACAATATTTTATTGTGTCAAGCTTTTTAAGCCCATACACAAGGGGACAGTGGGAAGGGGACTGAGCACAAAACACATATTTTCAGAAACGAAACATATCATTTCTACAACCCAGATGATCGGCATGGCATGGATTCCACGACATGGTGAAGTGGTTTACATTCAGATTACAATGAATTGTTGTGTAACACTTTTGCCCTTTGCAAATTGGGGAAAATGGGAGAGTGGCACAACAAACATAAACATTGTATAAACAAGTCTCTGACAAGGCTTCCATATCGCTACGTTCTGTCAGGTCCGTTGGCACTTTCAAACACGTGAAAAAGCTAACTCACAATATGCGTAACCCTCCTGTTTTGCTTTCTCTGTGTCTCTGTCTGTCACACACACACACACACACACACACACACCACACACACACACACACACACACACACACACACACACGCAGGCACGCACACACACACACGCACGCATATACGCACACATACACACACGCGCTCGCACGCGCGCGCATATATGCACACATACACATACACACACGCTCGCGCGCGCGCGCGGACACACACACACACACATGCACACACACAACACACACACACACACACAGACGCTACCACAGTCGCATCTAACCCAGGAAAAATCTGATTGCTTCCATCATAACATGTAGGATACCCACTCCGACACTAATAGAGAGAGAGAGAGAGAGAGAGAGAGAGAGAGAGAGAGAGAGAGAGAGAGAGAGAGAGAGAGAGAGAGAGAGAGAGAGAGAGAGAGAGAGAGAGATTGAATCTGACAAACAATCACACAAACACACAGTCATACACACACAAACACACACACCAACAGACACACATGCACAAAACAACAACAACAAAGAGAGACAAACAACAACACACCACAGAGGGTAGGAGCTTGACTTGAGTGACAGGTTTGACAGAAAATGGTATTGGAGGGGGGGGGGGGGGGGTAAGAAATGGGAGGAACTTGATTGACAAGCTGTAAGTGGGCAGGGCACTAGTCCTCCTCCACTAGGCCTAGCCTGCTGTTTGCTGCAGAAGGGGAGGAGCTGATGCAGTGATGGCTGCAGTGACCTGCTGTGCTGTCTGCTGGCCTCTGGGGGCCTCCCTCTTGTACACCCAATGACCTCTGTCTCTGTCTCTCTCTGTGTCTGTCTGTCTGTCTGTCTGTCTGTCTGTCTGTCACTGCATCAGCTCCTCCCCTTCTGCAGCAAACAGCAGGCTAGACCTTATTATAAGCTAACAAATATTCTTACATTTCAAAACAGGCTTTATCTCAATAAAGCTCTATTTGTACAAAAAGTTGTCAATGGAAATGCCCCTCCCAAGATCACCAATAGATTCAAAATTAATGAGCACAGGCATAACCATCTACTAACATTTCCCCGACCCAGAAACAATCTTTACAAAACAAGCTTCCTATATTCAGGTAGTGATTTATGGAACAAGCTCCCAAAACATTTAAAATGTATCAAAAATAAAAATCAGTTCAAAAATCAGTTGAAAAATCACTTAATGCGCTTATGCAAAAATGTTTAAGAACTACACATCAATCCAATCAACCATACTTAGAACAGACTAAAGATATTGATACTCTCTGCTAACCCCGAAAAATCTTTCACGTGTGGCTCACTATGACTGAAAAATCTACACTTTGCTTGCTATATATGTATGTGGAAGGGGGAAAAGGTGGAGAAAGGTTGGTTTTTTAAATATTTTTTATTTTTATTTATTTATTTATTTTTTTGATAATTTAATTTTGAACAGGATAGGGAATAAGTGATGTATGTAAACACATGTATATTCTGCAAATTCACAAGGAGAAAACCAAACCACTGATCTGATGACTAGATTGGATTTTTTTTTTCTATGCATTTTTTTTCACTTACCCAGTTTAATAGTTTCAGGATATTTTTTTAAAATTTATTTTATTAATTATACTAATGGGACTATTAGCACTATTATATTTATATTATTTTGATAAGTGGAAAGGCCTTACTTTTTTGTTCTGGTTGTTGTTGTGTATGGTTTTTTGTTTTGTTTTGTTTTTTGTTTTTTTGTTTGTTTGTTTGTTTGAATGTTTGTTTGTTTGTTTGTTTTGTTCATATATGTAGGGTTTTTTATTTATGAATATAATCATAAATTATTATTATAAATCTTCTGTTTGCTGTTTGTGTTTTCCCCTTCCTCCTTTATACCCCCTCCCCACCCGTCCCCTCCAATTTTTTTCTTTTTTGAGTGTGTGGGGTTTTGTGTGTGGGGTTTTCTTTTTTTTTTTGGGGGGGGGGGGGGGGGGGTTGTGTTTGTTTATTTGCTTGTTTTTTGTTTGTTTCTTGCTATAGTTTTGTTTTGTTTGGGTTTTTTCGTTTTCTTATGTTTGTTTGGTTCTCTGTTGCTTTTGTTTGTTTGTTAGTTTTTTTGTTAGTTTGAATGTTTGTTAGTGTATATGTTATTTCCTCTCAGTGGAGATTGGTATTATCATATGTATTGTTGTTTTTGTTTTTCGGTTTTTTTGTTTTTTGGTTTTTTTGTTTTTTGGGTTTTTTTGGTTTTGTTTTGTTTTGTTCTTTTCTTTTCTTCCTCATAACATATAAGTATGAATTGAAGTGTGGAGATAATGTAATCTGACATAAGTTGCTTATTGACATTTCATGGATTTTTTTTTTTAAAGTCTTAAATAATGGTTGGTGACATTGTAATTGATATAAGCTGTTTGATACCATATGATCTAAAAAATAATTTTAAATGTGTGCATGCCCATATGTTTGTTATTTTATTCCACTCAGTGGTGATGGGTATTATCATATGGTATTGTTGCTTTAGTTGTTTTTTCTTTTCTTCCTTCTAATATATAATCCGTGTGGATTGGTTTTTTGATGTTTTGGTTTGATTGTTTGTTTTTTGGTGTGTTTTATGTGTTTTTTGTTTGTTTGTTTGTTTTTGTTTTTCTTTTGTTTGATTGTATGTTTGTTAGCGTATATGTTATTTCCTCTCAGTGATGATGGGTATTATTATAAGGTATTGTTGTGTTTGTTGTTTTTTCCTTATCTTTTAAAAAAAAATATAAAGTATGAATTGAAGTATAGAGATATTGTAATCTGACAGAAATTGCTTATAGAATTTCTTCTTTTTTTGTCTTTTTTTTGGGTATTTTTCATTATTATTATTATTATTATTATTATTATTATTATTATTATTATTATTATATTATTATTATTATTATTATGTAGTCTTAAATAATGTTTTTTGGTTACATTGTAATTGATATAAGCTGTTTTGTGTGTGTGTGTGTGTGTGTGTGTGTGTGTGTGTGTGTGTGTGTGTGTGTGTGTGTGTGTGTGTGTGTGTGTGTGTGTGTGTGTGTTTTGTTTTTGTTTATTTTTGTTTGTTTGTTGTTGTTTTGTTGTTGTTTTTTTTGACACTATATGATATACTAAGTATATGATTTTTAAAAAAGGCTTTAATTATGTGCATGTACCTACGAGTATACGAGCTGAGTGGATGAGCGCAAACCGTGTGTGTGTGTGTGTGTGTGTGTGTGTGTGTGTGTGTGTGTGTGTGTGTGTGTGTGTGTGTGTGTGTGTGTGTGTGTGTGTGTGTGGAGAGAGTGTGTGTGTGTTGTGTGTGTGTGTGTGTGTGTGTGTGTGTGTGTGTTTGTAGGTGTAGGTGTAGGTGTACATGTACGGGTGTGTGTGTGTGTGTGTGTGTGTGTGTGGGTGGGTGTGTGGGTGTATGTGCATGTGTGTGTATGGCTTTTGAGTAGATTAAAAAAAAAAATAATAATAATTTTTATTTATTTATTTATTTATTTTATTTATTTTTATTTATTTATTTTTTTCTCTTATGATTGTTGTTATAGTAGTTGCTTGTATTATTTATAGGCATAGTTTATTTTAAAGTTGTTGAAATCATGTAAGCAAATTAATGTTGGTGAAATGTTTGTTGTTGTTGTTTTATTTGTTTATTTTCTTTTTCCCCTTTTCTTTCTTTTGTTGGCTTGATTGTTTGCTAGGGATTTTCTGCTTTGTTTTTTGTTGATATTTTGTTTTGTTTTGGATTTGATTTTTGCTATTGTTTTGATTTTTTTTTCTTTTCTTTAGATAGATGGCTTGATGGAAAAAAGCAGATCGCTGCTTACTCAATGTACCATCTGGAAATAAAAATTTGATTGATTGATTGATTGATGCACCCACAGAGATACACACAGACACACACACTAACACTAACACACACACACACACATGGCTCATTGTTTACATGGCAGGTTCTGACAAGAACTTGTGTGCAGAGGAAGTGTTAGGTCTGCTGCCATGTCTGTGATTCCAAGGCTTAGTATAATAATAGTGGAGTGGATGGGTGTATCTGTCTGTCTGCCTACCTGCCTGCCTGTATGTTTGTCTGCCTGCCTGCCTGTTTGTCTGTCCCCACTCGCTCTGTGTATGTGTCTGCCTGCCTGTTTATCTGTATGTTTCTCTCTCTCTCTCTCTCTCTCTCTCTCTCTCTCTCTCTCTCTCTCTCTCTCTCTCTCTCTCTCTCTCTCTCTCTCTCTCTCTCTCTCTCTCTCTCTCTCTCTTATCAAGCAGGTGATTAGATCCTTTTGTTTTTTGTTTCCATAAGTGATAACCTATTTCACTCACTCACTTGCTCACTCCCTCACTCATCCCCTCACTCACCTACACACATACATAAACGCACACACATACACCCAAACACTTACACACAGATGCA
>JASPKP010001726.1:0-10000 GCA_030674155.1 Stramonita haemastoma | reverse complement strand
GTTTTTCCTACATTTAACGAGTGTATTAACCCAATGTACTGTGTGTGTGCGTGCGTGCATGCGTGCGTGCATGCGTGCGTGCGCGTGCGAAGCACATGAGCCAGCGTGGGCTACCTCCTTTTAGATCTACCAGCGTGGCAGATAAAGCAACACGGGTTTGTTTTGAAATTTAAATTGGGGGAGGGGCGGCTCAGCTTATTTTCAAACAAGGTGCTTTTAGGACACTGACACAGGAGTTGGGAATGTGACCCCATTCTATGAAAGAGAAGTTGGCGGCAGTTTGTTTAAGTTTCTGCTAAAGTCTCTTTACAATTTCTGATATCAAATGGATAGATCTCCAAGTGGGCATAGAGGTGGGGGGGGGGGGGGGGGGGGGGGAGGGGGGGTTATCAATATAGATAGCATCACTAATTTCTGGAAAAATTCTGCTAACTCTGTTTTGAAATTCTTATTTCTGTGTCACTGATTGCTTCTGCCTTGATCCAATAGAGTCTATTGTCTGCCTTCTTGATCCATTTGCCTGCGTTTTTTTCAGAAAGACTTTAAAGATTACAGTTCTCTCCAAGCTGAAGAGAAATGCACTGGGCCTGACTTGTGAGATGCTTCACAGCAGCACTATACATGTTTTGCTATTATGACAGACTTTGTTGCTACTGTGTGAGCATTCAAAGAACTAAACAGTGGGGGAGTGGGGGGAGGAAGGGGGAGTGGTAAAAATGGGTATAAGTTTGTAGCAGTTTGTGTCTGCCATTCTGTGCATGCATGTCATCTATCTGCATGAATGAATGTGCATGAATGAATGTTTGTATGCATATATTTGCTTGAATGTATGAATGAGTTGGGTGTGTTTGCATGACTGTCTCCCTACATGCGAGTGTGCGTGCAGGTGTGTATGTGTATGTGTGTTTGAAAGGCAACCCTGGACAGTACAAGTAATATAAACCAAACATACATAAATAAAAAACGACTGTCTGATGAACTGCAAGAATGTATAGATTAAAATAAATACCTAAGCAGCAACAGCTTACCTTCATTACAGGTGTGTCACAAACTTAAATTTCTAGTCGTCCCTGGGTGCAGGTGTTTGTTAGGATCGGGGATGGAGGTGGAGACCTATTATACTAATGCTGTTGATGGTAGCAACGTACCCTGCAGTGGAAAGAGACATGGAAAGAAAAAAAAGAGGGGGAGTGGGGTCGATTTCGCGGGCTTTTAGAAAGGTTTATATGCTCAGAGAAGAAACACGAAAAAGCTTTTATACAGAGCAGCAATTGTGTGGGGATAGTGGATCTTTCTGATTGGTTGTTATTTCAGTACAACTGCTAAGTATATTTAAAGTGTGTTACAGTTTGTGGCGACAGGAGGGCCCGGAAGAGCTAAGAAAGGTAGTTTGCGGGAAGGAAAGGGGGGTAAGTGTACGCGACAAAAACAAGCACTGGGCACAAGAATAATGACAGTATACAGCAATATGATGCAGCACAGCAAAGTGGAGGATGTCCGCCACATGCGCGCACACCAACAAACACACTAACAAACACCAGCGCGCGCGCACGTGCGCGAAAGCATACCCACCCCCAGCCCGAAAAAGGTGTCGTTTTGAGCACAGATGCCAGCCAAAGAGCCGTTTCCAGCCCCGTCGGACCCCGGCTTTGGCACGGTAAAAGACCCCACGGCACCAGGACAGTATCGTACTGTATGCATACACTCTCTCCCGCCATCTTGGATAGGTGTGGCGCCGGATTTGTGGCGACAGGAGGGCCCGGAAGAGCTAAGAAAGGTAGTTTGCGGGAAGGAAAGGGGGGTAAGTGTACGCGACAAAAACAAGCACTGGGCACAAGAATAATGACAGTATACAGCAATATGATGCAGCACAGCAAAGTGGAGGGTGTCCGCCACATGCGCGCACACCAACAAACACACTAACAAACACCAGCGCGCGCGCGCGTGCGCGAAAGCATACCCACCCCCAGCCCGAAAAAGGTGTCGTTTTGAGCACAGATGCCAGACAAAGAGCCGTTTCCAGCCCCGTCGGACCCCGGCTTTGGCACGGTAAAAGACCCCACGGCACCAGGACAGTATCGTACTGTATGCATATACTCTCTCCGGCCATCTTGGATAGGTGTGGCGCCGGATTTGTGGCGACAGGAGGGCCCGGAAGAGCTAAGAAAGGTAGTTTGCGGGAAGGAAAGGGGGGTAAGTGTACGCGACAAAAAACAAGCACTGGGCACAAGAATAATGACAGTATACAGCAATATGATGCAGCACAGCAAAATGGAGGATGTCCGCCACATGCGCGCACACCAACAAACACACTAACAAACACCAGCGCGCGCGCGCGTGCGCGAAAGCATACCCACCCCCAGCCCGAAAAAGCTGTCGTTTTGAGCACAGATGCCAGCCAAAGAGCCATTTCCAGCCCCGTCGGACCCCGGCTTTGGCACGGTAAAAGACCCCACGGTACCAGGACAGTATCGTACTGTATGCATACACTCTCTCCCGCCATCTTGGATAGGTGTGGCGCCGGATTTGTGGCGACAGGACGGCCCGGAAGAGCTAAGAAAGGTAGTTTGCGGGAAGGAAAGGGGGGTAAGTGTACGCGACAAAAACAAGCACTGGGCACAAGAAGAATGACAGTATACAGCAATATGATGCAGCACAGCAAAGTGGAGGGTGTCCGCCACATGCGCGCACACCAACAAACACACTATCAAACACCAGCGCGCGCGCGCGTGCGCGAAAGCATACCCACCCCCAGCCCGAAAAAGGTGTCGTTTTGAGCACAGATGCCAGCCAAAGAGCCGTTTTCAGCCCCGTCGGACCCCGACTTTGGCACGGTAAAAGACCCCACGGCACCAGGACAGTATCGTACTGTATGCATACACTCCTCTCCCGCCATCTTGGATAGGTGTGGCGCCGGATTTGTGGCGACAGGAGGGCCCCGAAGAGCTAAGAAAGGTAGTTTGCGGGAAGGAAAGGGGGTCAGTGTACGCGACAAAAACAAGCATTGGGCACAAGAATAATGACAGTATACAGCAATATGATGCAGCACAGCAAAGTGGAGGGTGTCCGCCACATGGCGCACACCAACAAACACACTAACAAACACCAGCGCGCGCGGCGTGCGCGAAAGCATACCCACCCCCAGCCCGAAAAAGTGTCGTTTTGAGCACAGATGCCACCAAAGAGCCGTTTTCAGCCCGTCGGACCCGACTTTGGACGGTAAAAGACCCCACGGCACCAGGACAGTATCGTACTGTATGCATACACTCTCTCCCGCCATCTTGGATAGGTGTGGCGCCGGATTTGTGGCGACAGGAGGGCCCGAAGAGCTAAGAAAGGTAGTTTGCGGAAGGAAAGGGGGTCAGTGTACGCGACAAAAAACAAGCATGGGCACAAGAATAATGACAGTATACAGCATATGATGCAGCACAGCAAAAGTGGAGGGTCCGCCCATGCCGCACACAACAAACACACTAACAAACACCAGCGCGCGCGCGGCGCGAAAGCATACCCACCCACCCGAAAAGTGTCGTTTTGAGCACAGATGCCACCAAAGAGCCGTTTCAGCCCCTCGGACCCCGCTTGCACGGTAAAAGACCCACGGACCAGGACAGATCGACTGTATGATACCTCTCTCCCGCCATCTTGGATAGGTGTGGCGCCGGATTTGTGGCGACAGGAGGGCCCGGAGAGCTAAGAAAGGTAGTTTGCGGGAAGAAAGGGGGTAGTTACGCGACAAAAACAAGCATGGGCAAAGAATAATGACAGTACAGCAATATGCAGCACAGCAAAGTGGAGGTGTCCCACATGCGCGCACACCAACAAAACACAACAAACACCAGCGCGCGCGCGGCGCGAAAGCATACCACCCAAGCCCGAAAAATGTCGTTTTAGCACAGATGCAGCAAAGAGCCGTTTTCAGCCCGTCGGACCCCGCTTTGGCACGGTAAAAGACCCACGGCACCAGGACAGTATCGTACTGTATGCATACACTCTCTCCCGCCATCTTGGATAGGTTGGGCGCCGGATTTGTGGCGACAGAGGCCCGAAGAGCTAAGAAAGGTAGTTTGCGGAAGGAAAGGGGGTAGTGTACGCGACAAAAAACAGCATGGGCACAGAATAATGACAGTAACAGCATATGATGCAGCACAGCAAAGTGGAGGTGTCCGCACTGCGCGCACACCAACAAACACACTAACAAACACCAGCGCGCGCGCCGTGCGCGAAAGCATACCACCCCACCGAAAAGTGTCGTTTTGACACAGATGCCAGCCAAGAGCGTTTCAGCCCGTCGGACCCCGCTTTGGCACGGTAAAAGACCCCACGGCACCAGGACAGTATCGTACTGTATGCATACACTCTCTCCCGCCTCTTGGTAGGTTGGCGCGGATTTGTGGCGACAGGAGGGCCGAAGAGCTAAGAAGGTAGTTTGCGGGAAGAAAGGGGGTAGTGTACGCGACAAAAACAAGCATGGCACAAGAATAATGACAGTATACAGCAATATGATCAGCACAGCAAATGGAGGTGTCCGCCACATCGGCACACCACAAACACACTAACAAACACCAGCGCGCGCGCGCGTGCGCGAAAGCAACCCACCCCCAGCCCGAAAAAGGTGTCGTTTTGAGCACAGATGCCAGCCAAAGAGCCGTTTCAGCCCCGTCGGACCCGCTTTGACGGTAAAAGACCCCACGGCACCAGGACAGTATCGTACTGTATGCATACACTCTCTCCGCCATCTTGGATAGGTGTGGCGCCGGATTTGTGGCGACAGGGGCCCGAAGAGCTAAAAGGTAGTTTGCGGGAAGGAAAGGGGGTAAGTGTACGCGACAAAAAAAGCATGGGCACAAGAATAATGACAGTATACAGCATATGATGCAGCACAGCAAAGTGGAGGTGTCGCCACATGCCGCACACCAACAAACACACTAACAAACACAGCGCGCGCGCGTGGCGAAAGCATACCACCCCCAGCCCGAAAAAGTGTCGTTTTGAGCACAGATGCCAGCCAAAGAGCCGTTTCCAGCCCCGTCGGACCCCGCTTTGGCACGGTAAAAGACCCACGGCACCAGGACAGTATCTACTGTATGCATACACTCTCTCCGCCATCTTGGATAGGTGTGGCGCCGGATTTGTGGCGACAGGAGGCCCGAAGAGCTAAGAAAGGTAGTTGCGGGAAGGAAGGGGTAAGTGTACGCGACAAAAAACAAGCATGGGCACAAGATAATGACAGTATACAGCAATATGATGCGCACAGCAAAGTGGAGGTGTCCGCCACATGGCGCACACCAACAAACACACTAACAAACACCAGCGCGCGCGCACGTGCGCGAAAGTATACCCACCCCCAGCCCGAAAAAAACTGTCGCTTTGAGCACAGATGCAGCCAAAGAGCCGTTTCCAGCCCCGTCGGACCCCGACTTTGGCACGGTAAAAGACCCCACAGCACCAGGACAGTATCATACTGTATGCATACACTCTCTCCCGCCATCTTGGATAGGTGTGGCGCCGGATTTGTGGCGACAGGAGGGCCCGGAAGAGCTAAGAAAGGTAGTTTGCGGGAAGGAAAGGGGGGTAAGTGTACGCGAAAAAAAACAAGCACTGGGCACAAGAATAATGACAGTACACAACAATATGATGCAGCACAGCAAAGTGGAGGGTGTCCGCCACATGCGCGCACACCAACAAACACACTAACAAACACCAGCGCGCGCGCGCGTGCGCGAAAGCATACCCACCCCCAGCCCGAAAAAGCTGTCGTTTTGAGCACAGATGCCAGCCAAAGAGCCGTCTCCAGCCCCGTCGGACCCCTGCTTTGGCACGGTAAAAGACCCCACGGCACCAGGACAGTATCGTACTGTATGCATACACTCTCTCCCGCCATCTTGGATAGGTGTGGCGCCGGATTTGTGGCGACAGGAGGGCCCGGAAGAGCTAAGAAAGGTAGTTTGCTGGAAGGAAAGGGGGGTAAGCTTACGCGACAAAAAACAAGCACTGGGCACAAAATAATGACAGTATACAGCAATATGATGCAGCACAGCAACGTGGAGGGTGTCCGCCACATGCGCGCACACCAACAAACACACTTACAAACACCAGCGCGCGCGCCGTGCGCGAAAGCATACCCACCCCCAGCCCGAAAAAAGCTGTCGTTTTGAGCACAGATGCCAGCAAAGAGCCGTTTTCAGCCCGTCGGACCCCGACTTTGCACGGTAAAAGACCCCACGGCACCAGGACAGTATCGTACTGTATGCATACACTCTCTCCCGCCATCTTGGATAGGTGTGGCGCAAGGATTTGTGGCGACAGGAGGGCCAAGAAGAGCTAAGAAAGGTAGTTTGCGGAAGGAAAGGGGGGTAAGTGTACGCAACAAAAAACCAAGCAATGAAGCACAAGGAAGAATAATGCGCGCACATGCCCACACAACAAACACACTAACAAACACCAGTGCGCGCGCGAGTGCCGAAAGTATACCCACCCCCAGCCCGAAAAAGGTGTCGTTTTGAGCACAGATGCCAGCCAAAGAGCCTTATCCAGACCCGTCGGACCCCGACTTTGGCACGGTAAAAGACCCCACAGCACCAGGATAGTATCGTACTGTATGCATACACTCTCTTTCTCGACATCTTGGATAGGTGTGGCGCCGGATTTGTGGCGACAGGAGGGCCCGGAAGAGCTAAGAAAGGTAGTTTGCTGGAAGGAAAGGGGGGTAAGCTTACGCGCCAAAAACAAGCACTGGGCACAAGAATAATGACAGTATACTGCAATATGATGCAGCACAGCAAAGTGGAGGATGTCCGCCACATGCGCACACACCAACAAACACACTAACAAACACCAGCGCGCGCGCGCTTGAGCGAAAGCATACCCACCCCCAGCCCGAAAAAGGTGTCGCTTTGAGCACAGATGCCAGCCAAAGAGACGTTTCCAGCCCCGTCGGACCCCGACTTTGGCACGGTAAAAGACCCCACGGCACCAGGACAGTATCGTACTGTATGCATACACTCTCTCCCGCCATCTTGGATAGGTGTGGCGCCGGATTTGTGGCGACAGGACGGCTCGGAAGAGCTAAGAATGGTAGTTTGCGGGAAGGAAAGGGGGGTAAGTGTACGCGACAAAAAACAAGCACTGGGCACAAGAATAATGACAGTATACAGCAACATGATGCAACACAGCAAAGTGGAGGGTGTCCGCCAGATGTGCGCACACCAACAAACACACTAACAAACACCAGCGCGCGCGAGCGTTCGCAAAAGCATACCCACCCCCAGCCCGAAAAAGGTGTCGTTTTGAGCACAGATGCCACACCTATCCAAGATGGCGGGAGAGAGTGTATGCATACAGTACTATACAGTCCTGGTGCCATGGGGTCTTTTACCGTGCCAAAGTCGGGGTCCGACGGGGCGTAAAACGTCTTTTTGGCTGGCACTATGTCCCAAATATGAGAAGGTCCAGGCACTATGTCCCAAATATGAGAAGGTCCAGGCAGTATGTCCCAAATGTGAGAGGGTGGAGGCAGTATGTCCCAAATGTAAGAGGGTGCAGGCAGTATGTCCCAAATGTTAGAGGGTGCAGGCAGTATGTCCCAAATGTGAGAGGGTGCAGGCAGTATGTCCCAAATGTGAGAGGGTGCAGGCAGTATGTCCCAAATGTGAGAGGGTGCAGGCAGTATGTCCGAAATGTGAGAGGGTGCAGGCAGTATGTCCCAAATGTAAGAGGGTGCAGGCAGTATGTCCTAAATGTGAGAGGGTGCAGGCAGTGTGTCCCAAATGGAGACACAGTGCGTTCTTGAGACAGGGCCTGCAGTAGAGGTTATCACTTGTGGTGTTTGCTAATGGCTGTTAAAGAGACAACATCTGCTATAGAAAGGTCCAGAAATGGCCCATGGGGGCACACACACATGCACATACACACACTCATGCACACCCACACCCACACACACACCCACACCCACACACACACCACACCCCACACACACACACACACACACACACACACACACACCACACACACAAACACACACACACACACCACACACACACACACACACACACACACGCCCGCGCGCAATTCACTGACAACAACAGGCACATTAATTTTTTTATTTTATTTTGTGCCACTTTATGTCACAGCAGATTTCTTTTGGGCTGCTCTCCCCAGGGGAGAGTGCTTTGCCACAAGTGCAGCACCTACCCCTTTTTTCCCTGTCTACAATTGTATTTGTTTCCCTATCAGAGGGGCTTTTTCAATAGAATTTTGCCAGGGACAACCCCCTTGTTGCTGTGGGTTTAATTTTTTTTACATACGTTAAATAATGATGCGTAGCACACAGGACCTTGGTTTATACTCTCATCCAAAAGACTAGCGCCCAGACCACCACTCAAGGACTAATAATAGGGGGGGGGGGATTTTGGACCGAAACAGGATTCGAACCACTGCACACTTTGCCCTGGAGTTTTTGCTTTCTAGACAGGCGCCTTAGCTCTAAACCACGATCCACCATGTCTACTGCTGGTTCAGTGTGAGGGGTGGAGCAAGAAGGGCTGTGAAATCAGCACACAGCTAGCTCTGGCACTGACTGAGGGACAGTGCAAGGCTCCTGTTTCTCAGGGAGTAACATCCTAAACGTGGCCTTCCCTATATCATCATCTTTGACATCAAAATGGGCTGTAGGTCTTTCTGAGGAAAAACAAATGGAAGTAAAGAAGCTGATGTCACTCGACTGACAAGCAGCACTACGGGCAGGCAGCTGTCTGTCTGTCTGCCTGCCTGTGTGTCTATTTGCCTGTCTGTCTGTTTGTATGTCTATTTTTCTGCCTGTCTATCTGTCTGTCTGTCTGCCTGCTTGTTTGTCTGTCTGTTTGTCTGTCTGCCTGCCTGTGTGTCTGTTTGCCTGTCTGTCTGTTTGTATGTCTGTTTGTCTGCCTGTCTATCTGTCTGTCTGTCTGTCTGTCTGCCTGCCTGTTTGTCTGTCTGCCTGCCTGCCTGCCTGCCTGTCTGTCTGTCTGTCTGTCTGTCTCTCTGCCTGCCTGTCTGTCTGTCTGTCTCTTTCCCTGTCTACCTGTTTATCAGTCTGTCTGCCTGTCTGTCTGTCTGTCTGTCTGTCTGTCTCTCTGCCTGCCTGTTTGTCTGTCTGTCTGCCTGCCTGCCTGCCTGCCTGTCTGTCTGTCTCTCTGCCTGTCTGTCTGTCTGTCTCTTTCCCTGTCTGCCTGTTTATCAATCTGTCTGCCTGTCTGTCTGTCTGTCTGTCTGTCTGTCACTGAGATAAGTCACGCCTTCTCTTGCCTCCTGGACCCCATCAGAAGTTATAGAACTCTTGAAGCAACAGCGCAGTGTGCTATTGCAGGTCACTGTGCCCTCCCTCCCTCCCTCCCTCAGTGTGCTGCATGCAGGTCACTGTGCCCTCCCTCCCTCCCTCCCTCAGTGTGCTGCATGCAGGTCACTGTGCCCTCCCTCCCTCCCTCCCTCCCTCAGTGTGCTGCATGCAGGTCACTGTGCCCTCCCTCCCTCCCTCCCTCAGTGTGCTGCATGCAGGTCACTGTGCCCTCCCTCCCTCCCTCCCTCAGTGTGCTGCATGAAGGTCACTGTGCCCTCCCTCCCTCCCTCCCTCAGTGTGCTGCATGCAGGTCACTGTGCCCTCCCTCCCTCCCTCCCTCAGTGTGCTGCATGCAGGTCACTGTGCCCTCCCTCCCTCCCTCCCTCAGACAGGTGTGTTGTCATCCTCCAGCCAGTGGTGGAAGGGAAAGAACTGCTGTCAGTTTCCTCCACTGTCAGTCCCCTAATGGAACTGCTCTTGTTCAAGGAAAAAAAACACCCAAATCCTCATTTCAATTGATTGATTGGTTTGTTGATTGGTTGGTTGGTTGGTTGGTTGATTGGTTAGTTGGTTGGATGGTTTGTTTGTTTGTTGGTTGGTTGACTTTTTGATCTAGTGGTTGATAATCTTTATACCTTAGTTACAGATAAGCATTGACATACTTTTCTTCACCCAGCCCTTGCC
>JASPKP010001725.1:17500-26769 GCA_030674155.1 Stramonita haemastoma | reverse complement strand
AATCGGTCAAAACAGTAGCACATGCCTCGCTGGGCTGAGGTTTTTTGTTGTTGTTTTTTCTTGTTTTCATTTTTGTATGTCCTTTATAAGTTCTTTACACTAGGTGTGTTTTGAGTCCTACTTTGTTTCGGATGTTTATCAGTCAGCAAGCAATGTGTGATATGTCCTAGAAGGGAAGACATGGTATACAACTTGTGCCAGGTGTTGTAGAGTTAATCTTGATTTTGGCAGACGATGTTTTATTATCTTTAACTCATGTAGGTTTGCAGAATCAGTGGAACATACTCCAATCCTGTTGTGAAGACATGAAAATAAAAATCTGTACACTCAGATAAAATCAAAGTCATGTTCTTTAGAGAAGAATATGATTAAAGGGTGAGGAAATGTTCTTGGAAAATAGAAACAGAAGCAAAGTTGTGAATAAGTATTGCTGGGTACGTTTTCTTAACAAAGCATAGTCCACTCCTAGGTTGGGTAGGTGTACCAAATATTTGCATGTAAAAGAAGAAAAAAAAACTCTAACAATGTAACATGTCTGTTTCAATCTTTACAAGAAAATAAGGATATTATCATTACCAGATTTACTTTAAAATTTTCTTTGTTAAGAGAAAGAAAAGATCTCTCTCTCTCTCTCTCTCTCTCTCTCTCTCTCTCTCTCTCTCTCTCTCTCTCTCTTCTTGGTGGCTTCCCTTGCTTGGCTGCCAGCAAGACGTTTTCTCTCCAGCTGTGAGTTAAAGCTTTCCTTTTTTCAACTATTCCTGTTCAAAATGCCAGTTGTGGGTCTCCCAGTATCACTGGAGTGCATGTTAAACACAGTATTGCATGAACAAACGGTGTCGTCTTTCAAAGTGGATGGGCGAGAAAATCACACCGTTGTTGCGATTCGCTTGACTGGTAACACTGCCTGCCATTCCCCTGCTGCTCCGGTTCAACATGGAATATATCATGGAATGTATCGAAAGAAGTGCCCGTCTCAGGTGAGCAGAGACATAAGGAGAGCGGAAACGTATATAGAACAAAGAACATAAAGAAAGTGAATGAGCAAGTTTCTTCCCCCTCGGGTTTGTTTTTACCTACGCCACCAAGTATGTTTTATTCTACAGGCCATTCCAACAACAACGTGGCTACGGACATGTTTACATAATTATGACACCCACTGCCCCCTCTTTGAGCTACAGTCAAGATGAACACTGTATTAACATGGTACAGACTGACACAGACAGACAGACAGTGACGATTTCCCATGATGAAAATGTCAGAAATGAGTTTTGTGGTGAAATCGTGAATGTGGCAAAAGAGTGTGGCTGTAGTGGTATAAATGCAATCAAAAACTGTCCATGACAATGTGAATGACGTGGCTGAAGGTGAAAGGTCGGATGAGGGTGTGGAAAATCAAGAAAAGCGTGCAGAAAATGATAGCGATGAGATGCATGCAGAAAATGACAGAGAGGAAGAGGGCACAGAAAATAACAGAGAGGAAGAGGGTGCAGAGTGTGAGAGTGGGGAAGAGTGTGCAGACAGTGAGAGTGAGGAAGAGTGTGCAGAGAATTTGACAGGAGCAGAGTGTGCGGACTATATGGACGATGGAAATGAAAGCTGCGAAATGCAAGAGACTGTAACAATAGCAAATATACTGGAAAGATTAGACCAATTGACAGAGGAAGCTGAAGATGTCCGCTCCATGATGCATGACATGAGACAGAGCGCTACTAAGACTACTGCTGTGTTGAAAGGAAAAGTTCACAAAGATGTTTCTTAATTAATGTATGTATACTTCCAGAGAGGTTTAACAACATGAAAAAAGTTACCCAATGAAAGACAGTATATATATCTGTTTAGAATAATGATATGGAATCCATGTCATGAAGACTGTTTGGGCTGTTGATCATTATGCTTTTCATTGATTCTGTTTTGTGCCCAGTCCCCATCCCACTGTCCCCTTGTGAATGGGCGTCAATGCTTATCACAAATAAACAATTGTCATTGTCATTGTCTCTCTCTCTCTCTCTCTCTCTCTCTCTCTCTCTCTCTCTCTCTCTCTCTCTCTCTCTCTCTTCTTCTCTCTCTCTCTCTCTCTCTCTCTCTCTCTCTCTCTCTCTCTCTCTCTCTCTCTCTCTCTCTCTCTCTCATTTTATATTACCTTATTATAGTCTTGTTGTCCTTATTTGTCCATTGTTTAGTACTGGGTATAGTTTCTTGTTCTTGGTATTTGGATCATTACTGTTGTTGTTGTTGTTTACTAGTTTAGTTTAAAAAAGAGTTGGGTTTTTTTATCTAGATTTAATCCCTGATAAGGGCGGGGACTGGATGTAAAAAAGCATGCAAGTGCTTATTCATTATCCTCAAAATAATTAATAAAAGAATTTGATTTGATTTGATCTCTCTCTCACTCTGTGTCTCTGTGTGTGTGTGTGTGTCTCTCTCTCTCTCTCTCTCTCTCTCTCTCTCTCTCTCTCTCTCTCTCTCTCTCTCTCTCTCTCTCTCTCTCTCTCTCGGACTCTCGCGATGAGCGTTTTCACTAGAAGGCGACTTTCATTTCGCTCTCGTATTATTGGTCTATACAAGTGACCCACTGGATAGAATATTTTCAAAGTTTGCATGTCGATAGATAAGTCACCTGTAAAAATAATGTAAAAAATTCTGAACTTAATATTGTGTAGTTTGCCAGATACTTGTAAATATAATGTTGTTTATAATTTGCTATTCAAAAGGTACTAAGTAGCCTTTTTTTTTTTTTTTTCTCATCATGCCAACCAGGAGGCTGCTTGCAAACCAGGTGAACACAATGTTCATGTTTATATTTCTTCGCTTGTCGCGAAGACTGGCATACTGTTTATGTACCGTCGTTCTCTTGATGAACAACGACATTGAAACGAACCCTGGGCCTGAAGAAAATAATATTCTTCAACTTGTGGACTGGAGATTTTCACAGCTGATGAATTGTTTCCAGCTTCACTCGTCCAGTATGTTCCGTCTACTTGAAGAAAAATTTCAAGATCAGGATGTACATTTCCGTCGCCTTACGACAGAAATGAACAAGCTGAAAACAGATGTGAATAGAAACACTGAAGAAATCACAGATCTCCGAGAGGAAAAAGAGTTGATGATAGAACGCATTGACAGAGTGGAAGAAAAACTGGAAGCTACTGAAGTGGAATACAAAAAGAACAATTTGAAGTTTTTTGGCATTGATGAAAATGAAACAGAGACTGGAGTGGCAAATGAAGAACTGATAGTGGACGTACTGAACTACCATTCTGCGGATGATGTTTGGCAGAGGTCAGACATTGACCGCGCCTATCGAATAGGCAGCCCACACCCGGACGACACACCACGCCCACTACTGGTCCAGTTCTGCCGGTGGGGGGACAAAATCAGCATCCTCAGAGACCAAGAGCTTCGCGAAGCCCTGCGAAGAAATAATATCAGGGTGACATCGGACCTTACAACGCGTCAGAGGGAAATGATGAACTTCCTCAGGGACCAGGGCAAAGTGGCGTATTTTGTAAATGGACGACTGCACGTCAAGGAGAAAGGACCAGTACAGCCACGCTACAACTACCGCCACTATCAGCAGCAGGAACAACGGGGGCCCAGCCAGGTTCTACAGGAGGAAGAATGGCCACAACTTCGTCCGAGGGATCGACAGGGGGATCGTCGGCGAAACCACTATTGGGATCGTCAGGGGGATCGTCACCAGGGCCAACAGGGGGATCGTCAGGCGGACCGTCACCATGGCCAACAGGGGGATCGTCAGGGGGATCGTCACCAGGGCCAACAGGGGGATCGTCAGGCGGACCGTCACCAGGGCCAACAGGGGGATCGTCAGGCGGACCGTCACCAGGGCCAACAGGGGGATCGTCAGGCGGACCGTCACCAGGGCCAACAGGGGGATCGTCAGGCGGACCGTCACCAGGGCCAACAGGGGGATCGTCAGGGGGATCGTCACCAGGGCCAACAGGGGGATCGTCAGGCGGACCGTCACCAGGGCCAACAGGGGGATCGTCAGGCGGACCGTCACCAGGGCCAACAGGGGGATCGTCAGGCGGACCGTCACCAGGGCCAACAGGGGGATCGTCAGGGGGATCGTCACCAGGGCCGTCAGGGGGATCGTCAGGGGGATCGTCACCAGGGCCGTCAGGGGGATCGTCAGGGGGATCGTCACCAGGGCCGTCAGGGGGATCGTCAGAGGAGTCGTCGGGGGGATCGCCGGGGGGACCGTTGGGGGGATCATCAGGGGGATCAGGATTATACAGGAGGAGGTGCAGAAGAGAACAGAATGCAGCCCAACTCAGGTGTGCAATACAATGGTCAGCCTCACTCTTTCAGGCACACCAGAGGAATCCAAAGGCCTCAAGTCTTCTTCAGTTCTAGAGATCGAACCAAGAGACTGTTCCCGAACAGAAACATGAATGATGATGTGCCAGAGAGACCTCAGGACTATGATGGTCCACCAGTAACGGAAAAAAGGCGCAACATGAACAGAGGCGCATACCAAGAATATCGTGGACAAACAGGAGGCAGATCAAGTTCTTCTGAAGAAAGGCATGGCTATCATGCCAGACCTGTTGTGCCGGGACACCTCACATACAGCCAGGTGTCCCGGCGGAAGTGCTCACCAGAGGCAGACTCTGATAGAGGATCCAGGGTCAATGACACACTGAGTGTGGAGCAGTCACAAACACAGTCAGTGATCATGCAAGCACATAAAAACACTGGTCTCCACAAAGAGGCTCCAGGTAAGGAGAACACGAATGGCATGACAGACAGAGTAGACAGTAACAACACACAGACTGACGGATACAATGGCGATGACAGTGAACCGGACAACAGTGACGTTTCTGACAAAGAAAAAGACATGCATGACACACCTGGTATCTCAAATGCTGATGTTGAAGACCTACAGGAATTGGATATACATGTTTCCATGAGGGAGCAAACGGAAAATAGGGCCTCTGAAGCTGATAACTCACTCAGTCTAGAAGCCATGGAAGAAGCAGGGGGTGTTAGT
Source organism: Stramonita haemastoma (assembly GCA_030674155.1). NCBI lineage: Eukaryota > Metazoa > Mollusca > Gastropoda > Neogastropoda > Muricidae > Stramonita > Stramonita haemastoma. The sequence goes on along the minus strand of JASPKP010001725.1, from coordinate 21,758 downwards.
AACATTGTGACAACAGCAGGACCAAGGCAAAAGAAGGTAAAGGGAAGAGAAGGGGGGTCAAAGAACAAAAAGGATTATGGTGGGCGAACAAAGGGTACACTAGGGAAAGGAAGAGGTGCCGCTGGAAGCACCAGGGAGAAACAAGGGGGAACTGTTGTGGCAATGGTAAGAGATAAACAAACAGGCCAGCAGGCCACCACTGCCACAGAGCCAAACAAGCATGGCATGGACAAAGCTCAACACACAGACACAGCCTCCACTGGGGTGAAAAATACGTCTGCTTTGGACGGTACCCTTGGAGAACAAAGGCAATTGGGAGTGGCCTCCCCAAAACAGAACCGACAGAGGAAGACTGTCAGGGCTAGGGCTGTCAGTCAAAACAGCATTTTAGACAGCTTCAGACGCGTGCAGTCGAATGAGCAAACTCAAGAGGCTCAAGACAGAGGGCGCACTAGAACACGCACTGAACGGGGTTCTCCACAACAATAGGAAATCGGCCGGGCCAATGTAAATAGTAGTCAAATAAAAGAGATGAAAAATTATGTATGTAAAGTAAGTAAAACTTCTGTAAATAATGTTGTGGGAAATAGTGTTCAAAATGATGATGTCAAGTTCCTTAACTTTAATGTAAATGGTTTGCTTCCTAAGCTAGAAATTCCAGATTTTGTCAATTACATAAAATCACATGATTTTATTTGTTTAACTGAAACGTTTGTTGGAACTAGTTTCGAATCTAACCTATTTAGTGATTATGTTATATTCACTTCCCTTGCAAAGAAGATTTCTTATCAGGGTAGATATTCTGGGGGAGTAATTGTTTTGTTAAAGAAGAAATTTGCACAATTTGTAACAAAGATTGATTTGGATATAGATAATATGATCATTTTGAATATTGATAAGCAACTGTTTGGAACAGATATGGATATCTTCTGGATTTGTACGTATGTACCACCACATGACTCTGCTGTTTGGAAAAATAATAATAATGGGTATGGTTTGGAAATATTAGAACAAACGCTGTTGAAGTTGTATGAATTATATGATTTCCATTTGTTATTATGTGGAGATCTAAATGCAAGAACAGGATCCAGGAATAATGCTTGTTTTAATTTAAATGATGGTTTGGATGATAAAATAGATTATCAATCCCCCTTTTACAGAAAATCTCAGGACGTAAACAAAAACATGTTTGGTGATCAGCTATTGGAAATCTGTAATTCTTTTGATCTCATTATTCTAAATGGTCTGTGTGAATGTGAATTTGATGGCAGTTACACCTACATATGCAACACGGGATGCAGTACTGTGGATTATTTTGTCATGTCATATGGTATGTATATGTTGTTTCATGGTATGTCCTTAGATGTGGAAGATTCATCTGAATCTGATCATCTACCAGTCGTATTAACTTGTTCTACAACATGCAGCACTGATAATAATCAAAATGAAAAGGAAAATTTCTATATTAAAAAACATATATGGGATAAAGAAAAGAACAGGTTTATGTAGATAATTTGAATGGTGAAAATTTGCAAAGTAAGATTCAGTTGGCTGCTAGTATTTTAGAAGAGGATGTAGATAGTGCATTGGATATGTTTGTACAATGTTTATTATCAGCCAGTGGTTGTATGGTGAGAAAAGTTTATCCTGATGTACAGAAACATGTGTGTGAATGGTTTGACGATGAATGCCAGAAAGCCAAACAAAAAAGTAGACAACTTTTGAGGAATTTCAGAAAATCCAGAACAGAGGAAGATAGAATAGAATACATTAATGCAAAAAAAGTATACAAACACTTACTTAAGATAAAAAAAAGAAGTTTTAGAAAGAAAAAGGTTGAAATGCTTGTCGCAAATTTGAATGATCCTAGTAATTTTTGGAAGCAACTAACTGAAATGGGATGTGGGAAAAAAAGAGCAAAATACAAAAGCAATATATCTCTCAATGAATGGTATGATCATTTCAAAAATGTATTTTCTACAGATGCAAATGATTGCAGTGAAGAATGTCAAGATCGCATTGATCTTTCTGAGGAAGACCAACATGCACTGAATGGGGAGATAACTGTAGAGGAAGTAACAAATGCAGTTAATAAATTAAAGAGTGGCAAAGCCTGTGGAATGGATAGAGTGCTAGCAGAAATGATCAAGGCAGGTAGCAAAACTACTATACCTTTCTTACACAAACTATTTAATGAAGTATTTACCAAAGGAGTATATCCAAAGGAATGGGAAAGGGCCATTGTCATCCCAATTCACAAAAAAGGTAGCATGGATAATGTAGACAATTATAGAGGTGTATCTTTATTAAGTATGATTTCAAAGTGCTACAGTACAATATTAAATAAAAGGCTTTACTCTTGGCTGGAAGAAAACAATTTAATATCTGAAAACCAAGCAGGATTTCGTAAATGTCACTCTACTATTGACCACATTTTTTGTTTATACTCTGTTGTGCAGAAGTGCTTGTCCCAGAGAGGTAAGAAGTTGTATGTTGCCTTTGTTGATTTTAAAAAAGCTTTTGATTCAGTAAGACACGATAAATTATTACAGTGTATTAGAAAGCAGGGAGTTAAAGGAAGATTCTTCTGTTCGTTGCAAGCAATGTATAAGGCCTTAGTATCATGTGTTAGATCAAATTTTGAATATACAGAGCTTTTTGAATGCCCAATAGGTGTGCGCCAAGGATGTGTTTTGAGTCCGACTCTATTTCAAATTTTCATTAACCAGCTTGCAAATGATATGTCAAAGAAAGGTAAACATGGCATTCAGCTAATACCAGGTATTATGGAATTATTCATCTTGCTTTTTGCAGACGATGTTGTATTATTATCATCTTCTCCCGTTGGTCTGCAAAACCAGTTGAATGTTCTTATGGCATGTTGTTCAAATATGAAATTAAAAGTAAATAAAGATAAAACAAAAATTATGGTTTTCAGAAAAGGTGGATTTTTGGGTAGAGATGAAAACTGGTTTTTCGAAAATTCTAAATTAGAAGTAGTAAATAAGTATTGTTATTTAGGATTCAATTTTTCAACAAAGCTCAGTGTCAAAGTTGGTATTGAAAATCAAATTATGAAAGGTAAGAAAGCTTTAGTTAGTTTGATAAAGGCATTTTGAAAAACAAGGATATTACCCATCAAATATACTTTAAAGTGTTTGATATAAAAATACAGCCTATACTATTGTACTCCTCTGAAGTTTGGGGTTTAAGTCGATTAGATTGTTTAGAAAAGATTCATTTAATGGCATGTAAGCGTTTTCTAGGGCTTCCTATCAAAACTCCAAACAAAATGGTGTATGGAGAACTTGGTAGATACCCTCTTTATGTTAATTCGAGTATTTATTCATTACGATACTGGTTTAAAATACTACAAATGGACCACCACAGATTACCTCGTCAGGCATACGAAATGCAGCTAAGGCTAGATAGCAATGCAAAAAGATGCTGGGTTACTAACATAAGAGTGCTATTATGTGAGTGTGGTTTTACTATTGTATGGTTGCAACAAGGTGTGGGAGATATAGGACAATTTATGCATATTTTCAAGCAGAGAATGATAGATTTGTTTATTCAGGAATGGCAAAGTGTTATCGGTGAACATGAAAGATACTCCATCTACAAGTCATTTAAAACAGTGTTTGAAAAGGAATCTTATATTTGTAGCATCGATGTGTACTGTTTTAAAGTTGCCTTGTCACAAGCCAGATTAAATGTCCTACCGTTAAATAACAATCGTCACAGATACAGTAATAGCGTTCAAGACAAAATGTGTCCTTTCTGTAAGACTGTAACTGAAGATGAATACCATTTGATAGCTATATGTCCAATGTATGCAGACCTCAGAGTAAAATTTATTCCTAACATGCTTCATTTGCCGTTGTCAGCTGTTCTTTGTGCTAACAATACACGTTTTTCTTTGCAGGTATCAAAGTACATATTCTATGCCATGAGAAGAAGACAATGCTCGACAGATTTCAACTAGAAAGCAAGATTCATAGTTTAAATGTCTTATGCAATTAACAGATCTCAATGTGACTAAAACTGAAAACTGAGTAAAAATGGGTTTTCAGTTTATATTTTGTTTTCTTTTCCTTATATGCAATCTGTTTCTTTTTTTGGTTTTTGTTTTTTGGGTTTTTTTTTGTTTTTTGTTTTTGTTTTGTTTTGTTTTGTTTTTTTCCCTTGTGGTATCGTTGTTGTTCGTTTCTGGTTTGGATATTTTTCCTTGAATGAAATCAAACAAAAATTAATAGCG
>JASPKP010001725.1:0-12500 GCA_030674155.1 Stramonita haemastoma | reverse complement strand
GAACAAGTTTGTGAGATGCTGTGCCTGCTATGCTGTGTCTTTCACATCCATATTGGCTGTCTATAATATCCCTATTGTCTGTCTGCTACATCTTTGTTGTTTGTCTGTCACATCGATATTGCCCAGTCCTGTGCCCTGAAGAGGACATGTTGACACTGAAACACAGAGAGTGACTGTGTATGAGTTTAACTCTTTGGCACACACCTCTGATCATTTATGACTGAGGGATGCCCAACAACTGCAACTTGTCAAATGATTTTTTTTTTCAAAACTGCTTTCTGTTGGCTTCATTTATGGATTTTGGTTTTCTTTGATTTTTTAACATCTTGTTTTGCTTTGTTGTAGAGTAAAAAAAAAAAAAAAAAAAAAAAAAAAAAAAAAAAGTTGTTGCTGATAGTGTTTTTTCTAATAGTACAACCTAGATAAGTCATTGAACTTTTTTTTTTCTTTTTGGTTATATCATTCGAACCAGTAGTGACAACATCAGACACAATTTGTTTTCAAATGGATCAGAAAAAAACCTTTATAGCACATAAAGCCAAATCATAAAATCTCTTTAGTTGAACAAAAACTGGACTCCACTTCCCTTCTCCCTTTGGGATAGCCTAGTAGTCAGAACATTGCGCTTGCAATTTGATGACCCGGGTTCAATTCCTGTTTGAGGGGATTTTTTCCCCTGGAATTAACATCAGTGCTGACTCCACTCTCCCCAAAAGTCCTTCGGATACAACCATAAACCAAGGCCCCGTGTGTGAATGCACGCAGAACATCTTGCACACACTTAAATCCTGTTCCGCTTTTCGTAAGAGTAGGCCATTATGTGCCAGTGGGAACAGATGACAAGATTTACAAAACTGCATACACACAGGGACTAGATGTAAAAGAAAAACACATGAGTGCTTATTCCATTATCCTCAAAAATAAAATAATATATAAATAAAAAGTTCTCTTACATTCTGCAGGCCACTTTCTGCTGACCATGCTGCTGCTGGACAAGCTGAAGGCCTCCTCTCCAAGCCGCATCATCAACGTGTCCAGTCTGGCCCACACACGGGGCAAGATGGACTTCGATGACCTGAACAGCGCCAAGTCCTATGACCCGGGCATGGCCTATGCCCAGAGCAAACTGGCCAATGTCCTGTTCACGCTGTCAGCTGGCGGAAAATCTGCAGGGTAAGGCTTGGGCGGGTTTGTTTTTTTTTTGCCTTGGGGCAGTCTTTGTGTGTGTGTGTGTGGGTTATGCATTGATTCTTGTCTGTTGCAGCTCTGTGATCCCTTTAGAGAGAGCAAAGAATCAAAAGCAAATGAAGAAAGCTAGATGAAAAAAAAGAACAGAAAAGAAAAAAACTGTCCTTTTTTTTTCTCTTCCAAAAAGTATGTCACATACTGAAACTCTGTGGAAAATACTGAAATTTGTCATAAAAGTAGAGAATTCAGTAGTGTGAGGGTGCACAGGTCTGCTGCTGAATGGGTAGTTTTATAGCTGTTTTATTTTCAAAGTCAGAATGTGGCTACCTAAATGGTGGGAAGAAAAAAAAACGGTCTTGGAGCTTTTTTTTTGGGGGGGGGGGGGGGGGGGGGGAAGGTGGTGGTTGGTTTTGTTTTTTGTATTTTGTTTTCATTATATTTTTTGGAGGGGGAAGGAGGGGGATATATAATATTGACATTATGTATGTGTTTTACTGGTGTGTGTGTGTGTGTGTGTTAGTGTTAGTGTGTTAGTGTGTGTGTGTGTGTGTGTGTGTTCTTCAATTTAACGTCTATTCACAATAAGTGATATTAGACACAAAAAGACAAACAATTCAGAAAAAAAAAAAACTGTCTAACAACTATAACCATAATACAATGAAGTAATTGAATTCACACATTAAGTAACTGTATAACTAATGTAACTACAACAGAATGAAAGGCATATGTATATGTATAAACAACAACAACATCCTTTTCTTAATATTCAATCGTTTTAGCCCCAAGTTCAGGCACATGCACGGTATCATTTTTTTTTTTTATTTCTGTGAACAGGCAGTGGTGTCACTGTGAACTCTCTGCACCCTGGTGTGGTCAAGACAGAGCTGGGCCGACACATGTCCATCAGCAAATCGACGGTGTCCAGGACGCTCCTGGCTCCCATCATGTGGGTGTTGCTGAAAACCCCTGTGCAGGGGGCACAGACCACCCTGCACTGCGCCCTGGCCGCAGAACTGGAGGGGGTGACTGGGAAGTACTTCAGGTAACGTGTTATTCATGGTGCAGCGTGCTTGTTTGTCTATCTTCCCTGCGTTAACTTACCATGTGGGATGTGTAGTGCCTGTTCTTCTCCCCTGCTTGTCACTCTGCAGGAGGTGTGCCTGCTGGCCTCAACTGACACATTCTGACTTCAGAGTGACTTGGGGTCTTTTTTCTAGGGCTTGCATGCTCTTAGTACATTTATGTTTCTTGTATCCCACTGAACACTGACATGAATTACAGGATCTGTAAAGTACGTATTTGATCGTCTGCAGGTGTATATACTTAAAGAGATTCAAGGCACCAGCAATACCATTACCAATACTTTATTTTCTCAACAAACAGAGAAATTCATGGCAGGTCTGCACTTAAAGTTGATCTGGGAGATCATAAAAATCCCCACCCTTCATTCAACTGAGGCCACTGCCAAGATTCAGACCCACGACTTCATGAACCCACAGGGGTCATGTCAGACAGTCTTGGCCATAGCGTCCCTCAGTGCTTGTTTACATTGTCTTCAAGTAAAATCATGCTTCCCTCTGCCTACCTCGCCCTTATTGCTCCTTGTAGGGAAGCCAAAGACTCTTCCGGGTACTGGTAAGGTCTTGAATGCTGATTGCAATGTTGGTAAGATGTTGAAGGGTGTTTACATAGTTGGTAAGATACTGAAAGGTGGTTACAATGTTGAAGGGTGTTTACAATATTGGTATGATACCGAAAGATGGTTACAATGTTGGTAAGATGTTGGAGAGTATTTGATAAGATACTGAAGGGTGTTTACAATGTTGATAAGATGTTGAAGGGTGTTTACACTGTTGATAAGATGTTGAAGGGTGTTTATAATGTTGATAAGATACTGAAAGGTGTTTGCAATGTTGGTAAGACGCTGAAGGGGTTTACACTGTTGATAAGACGCTGAAGGGTGTTTACACTGTTGGTAAGATATTGAAGGGTGTTTACACTGTTGGTAAGATATTGAAGGGTGTTTACACTGTTGGTAAGATATTGAAGGGTGTTTACACTGTTGGTAAGATATTGAAGGGTGTTTACACTGTTGGTAAGATATTGAAGGGTGTTTACACTGTTGGTAAGATATTGAATGGTGATGTGCTGTGTGTTGCAGTGACTGCAAGGAGAAAGAGGTGGCTGAACAGGCAAGGACGATGAAGCGGCCAAACGTCTGTGGGCCATCAGTGAGAATTGGACAAGGCTGACATGAGTCGTCCTGCACAGATTGCCACAGGGATCGTGACCAGATCTTGATATGCTGTGCAGGGGATTCTTTTGTATAGAGGGCTTCTTGTTAATGTTATTTGGGAATTAGCCCCCCCAAAAATTCAACATTTCATAAAAAATGTATATGTATATATAAAAATTGCATGTCATGTTGATGTTGACGAGTTTAGAATCGTGTTCCTTTTTCGTTTACAGATTGGAGTTTGCAAATTTTGTGGTTGACGTGTGTGTGTGTGTGTGTGTGTGTGTGTGTGTGTGTGTGTGTGTGTGTGTGTGTGTGGTTGTTGTCGTTGTCGTCGTCGTCGTCAATTTAACGTCTGTTCACACTAAGTGATATTACACGTGGAAAGTGGAATGAAAGTTCAGGAGGTGAATGAAAGGAGTGGAAGGAGAAAAGATAAAGAAGTGGCATCAGTGATATGAAAGGAAAAAAAAAAAAAAAGGAAAAAAAGTGATAAAAATGATATTCTTAAACAGGAGCAAAATTCAAACTCAACAAATTAGAAACATTTAAGAATAGTAATGTAACTACAATAAATATTCAAGTGGGCTGTGTAATAAACAACCAGCAATGGCAAAGGCTAACTTTGAATTTTCAAATAACATTTTCCAGAGACTGCTCAGAAAATGCTGGTAAACATGGTTTTACAATTGGACACTCAAATATGATATGAGTGTTTGAAATATGATCTCCACATAGACATCTGGTATTTTTGCAAAATTTGGTAAGGAATGCATTTAATTTTGTTCTAAAATAAATGGACTTACCCTTCTTACAGTTAGAAAACAAATATTTTTTGTGAAAGAGCTATATAACAAGAAATATGGGCAGTAGTCAGACAACTCTTTAAAGATTGGTCCTTGAATCGGTCAGATTCTTTTCACTTGTGTGTGTGTGTGTGTGTGTGTGTGTGTGTGTGTGTGTAGTGTGTGTGTGGTGTGTGTGTGTGTGGTGGTGTGTTGTCCCATCTGTGTTTTGTGTTCAGTGTCAGGAAGTGTTATTATCCAGGAGTAAATTGGTTCATATTATCGAAGATTGATGGAGTTCACCTTTTTATGTTAGACAAACCACATATATGCCTTGTTGCTGGTTCTGTCGCCGTAATTATATCCACTTTTGTTGTTGATATTTGAGGGCATTTTGTATACATCTGATTACATTTTTTACATGATTTTTTTTTATCATGGTTTTTCTTTGTATTATTGAGGAAAAAGTAGTGAGGAAAGACAAGTGCAGGTAACCACTTCTCACGGTTTTTCTTTGTGTGTGTTTTTTAAAAATTCTTCTCAAGAGACTTCTTCCAAACTCAAGACACTTCAGTCCAATGTTACAGTGTTGTTGGGTGTTAGTTGTTTCTGCATGGCTCAAAGGCGTGAGGCAATCAAGTTGACAGATTTTGTGTTCAATGGCCTTTGGGTAGATCTGTCTTCAGTGCATCTAGTTCCCCTGAAATGATCAGTCAGTTATTATTCAGGCAAATACATTAGTTGATTGGCTTAAATTTGTAATAAATATCTTTCAGTTTCTAGAAACTGAAGCAAGTAATTGTTAAGATGATTTTATTATTTTTTTAAAACGAGGATTGTTATTGGTTCTGTGACCTTGGCCATCCATATTTCAGGGACAAGTTTTTGGAGACAGGTCCCATTGTTCTGTGTCCTTTGCTATCCATTGCTATCCATATTTCAGGGACAAGCATTTTAAGACAGGTTTCATTGTTCTGTGACCTTTGCCATCCGTATTTCAGGGACAAGTTTTTGAAGACAGGTCACAGTGTTCTGTGTGCCTTGCTATCCATTGCTATCCATATTTCAGGGACAAGTGTTTAAAAGAACAGGTTTCAATGTTTATTTCAGGGACAAGTTTTTGAAGACAGGGATTGGTATATGACTTGGTGGTTCAGGAGAAAAAAAAAAGTAATGGGGATTTCACTTCAAAGTTTCATAAAAGTTCCCTCAACAAATTTTCTCTCCTTGATATTCATTTCTGATATGTGTGTGAAATTTTTGGTCCTTTGCCATCTATATTTCAGGGGCAAGTTTTTGAAGACAGTGGTTATTGTTGGTTCTGTATATGAGAAAAGAGCCTTGCCCTGATTGGTCAAGTGGCCTACAGTAGACGCATATGAAGAGTAGCTGTTGACATGCCAAAGGGACCTCATCTGTGTAAAAAAATTCACATACATGTCAGCACGATTGGTGGTCTAGAGGTAACACACCTGCCAAGAAAGCAAAAAGTTCAGGTCAGAAGTATGTGGTGGTTAGGTCCCTGTTTGGGCCCCAAAATTTTCCTCCTTCCATTAGACCATGAGTGGTGGTCTGGGTGCTTTTTTTTTTGAACGAGATGATAACTGAGGTCCCGTATATCACACATAAGATAAATACAAAAAAATAATGAATATCAAGGATAGAAAGAAAAATATCTTTGAAAGTAACAATTTTGCTTCTTTAATTTAAATTGAGGAACTTTTATGACACTTAGAAGTGAAACCCATGGCTTCTTTTCCCCTGAATCACCAAGTCATATTGCACACACACAAAATATAATAACAAGGTTGTGAGCTTTCTTGAAACTCAAAAGTGTTTTCCCTTGTCACGACATCATGGATATATTGGTCAATAATAAAAAATAAATTGAGGTGGCCTGTTTTTCCAATATCAGTATTAAAAAAGTTCTTTCCTGCTTTTTTTTGTTATATAATGTGTTACAGTTATGAATTTATGTTCTCATTTGTGTGTGTGTGTGTGTGGGGGGGGGGGGGGGGGGGGGGGGGGGGGGGCATTTGTTGATCTTCTGCTTAACATCTTTTCACTTTGAGTGATATCAAATGAGTGAGGGATGTCAAAATGTATGTGTGTGCTATGCGCACACAAGTGTGTGTGTGTGTTTTTTTCATGTGCATGTTGGTGGCAGGCTACGCCATTTCAGTTTTTCTTGCTGTCTCGAACGAAAGTCTATTTTAGAAAGGATATAGATCTATATGAATGTTGCCTTTGCAATGTATCCATGACAAAAAATTGGAAAAGGTTCTGTGCGTATAATTGGAGCTTTCCTTTCTTGGTGTGAAAAAACAAGTAGAAACTACCTCCCATATTATTCAAGCGATTATGTTTGTGTTCACCTTGATGGAATAAGTGTTATTTCTTAATTTTTCATTTGCTATTGAGAACACCCCATTGACAATTTCAGGACATATTTTGTCAATTTTTTTCCCCTTTCATTCCCAAAGGTAAAGCTACACTTTCAAAGGTAGGGCCTGCATTTCAGATTGAGCAGTGTAGAAGACATTCAGTTGCGGGATCAAGAAGACAAGCTATCATTGCTTATCATCGAATTTGTCCATCACGTTTAGAAAACGCATAATCGCATAAAAATAGCATAATCACAACGAAATCATGGAAAATGATTAGGGGTGTTTCTTGTTCTTTTGTTTTGTCTTGGGAAATCATTTACCACATCACAGACCAATATTGATTGTTGAATAAATAAACAGATAAACGGAAATGAACAAGTGTTTCAACGAATGTTTGAGTGCAAGAATGGCAGGATAGGGTGAAATGAATGAAGAGGTTTAAACAACAACTTCAGTGTTCCCTATATGGGGTGGGATGTGTAGTGCCTGATCTCCTGTCCTTGTAATTCACCTGAGATCTGTCCACTGACCTCAGCCGACACAGGCTGACTTGAGAGCAGCTCATGATGGGTCTTATTTGCCAGCCCCCTATGTGGAGGGTGCCAGAAACTAGCTTTGTGATCGTGCTGGTTGTCCATACCTGTACCACATTCACCACAGTTTTAGGCTGTCCCCCGCTCTGCCCCATGTCCTTATCTCTGCCCCATGTCCTTAACTCTGCCCCATGTCCTTATCTCTGCCCCATGTCCTTATCTCGCCCCATGCCCTTTATCTCTGCCCCATGTCCTTATCTCTGCCCCATTTTCCTTATCTCTGCCCCATGTCCCTTATCTCTGCCCCATGTCCTTATCTCTGCCCCATGTCCTTATCTCTGCCCCATGTCCTTATCTCTGCCCCATGTCCTTATCAAGACCACCCTGCCCCATGTCCTTACAAAACCATCACCCTGCCCCGTGTCCTTATCAAGACCACCCTGCCCCGTGTCCTTATCAAGACACCCTGCCCCGGTCCTTATCAAGCCCACCCTGCCCCGTGTCCTTATCAAGACCACCCTGCCCATGTCCTTATCAAGACCACCCTGCCCCAGCCCCTTATCAAGACCACCCTGCCCCATGTCCTTATCAAGACCACCCTGCCTCATGTCCTTATCAAGACCACCCTGCCCCAGTCCTAATCAAGAGACCCACTTTAAAGGGGCATGAAGGGAGGTGTGACCACATAGTTCACTCCTGATTCAAGAGAATGGCAGAGATCTTTGTGCAGCATTTAAAAAAAATGAATTTCTTTTTTTTTTTGCGTTCCTTAACAATGCTAAATTTTATCCGGTCTGGTGAATCGGTGGGCTAGGTGGTATCGCTCCTTGCCTAGAAAGCAAAAATTCTGGGTCGGAGTGTGCGGTGGTTCGTACCCCGTTTGGACCCAAAAAATTTTTTCCCAGCCATTAGACCCTGAGTGGTGGTCTGGCACCAGTCATTCGGATGAGACAACGAACCGGGTCGTGTGTTTTCACATCACTATTTAGCACACGTAAAAGAACCCACGGCAACAAGGGGGTTGACCCTGGCAAAATTCTGTAGAAAAAAAGCACTCTGATAGGGAAACAAATACAGTTGCATGCAGGAAAAAGAAAGAAAAAAAGGGTAGCGCTGCACTTGTGGCACGCGCTCTCCCCGGGGAGAGCAACCTGAATTTCACACAGAGAAATCTCTGTGACATAAAGTGGTATAAAATACAAAAATACAAATGGCAAAGTCCACAGACTGCTGCAGCAACCATGTTGGTCCCCTAGTTTTCCTTGGAGCACTACTGGACTGGACCATGTCTGGTGTCTCAAAAGTGTTTGAAGGTGGTACAGGACTGCAGGATATAGGAGGAGGGTCTGTGGGCCTGTGCCACAGGGGTACTGATCACTGATCAGTGTGGGATATTTTCAGGCAATGAAATTGGTGGTATCCTGCAGTGTTCTGTTCGCATTCTCAAGATGGCAACTAAAGCTGCTTTATCTAGCTCAGGAAAGCTTTCCTTTTCATCGGCTGGCCCCAAAATTGTAAATAACATTTCAAGAAAAATTTTAAATTCCCATTTTCCCCGTTTTTAAGATCGGGGATATTGGGATAACCATGCAGTGTTTTTTGGGGAAACGTTGTTCTCTTCGGGTTTTTCTTTGAACTTCTTCGTCAAACCCAGACAGCAGCACGTTTCTGCCCCGTGAGCGAAAATGCCTTAACTGCCTTAAGAAACCGGGGAAGTCGGGGCCCCCCGTGCAACCAACTTCAGGTGGGAGAAAAAAGTTATTTTTTAAATTTTTTTCTGGGAAAAAGGTAAGAGAACGCCCCAAAAAGGCAGAAAACAGGCCAAAAAAAAAAAAAAAAAAAAAAAAAAAAAAAAAAAAAAAAAAAAGGGGAAATTTAAAAAGGGAAAAAAAAAGAAAAAAATTATCCAAAAAATTTTTTTTTTTTTTTTTTTTTTTTTTTTTTTTTTTTTTTTTAAAGTTTTTTTTAAATTTTTTTTTCTTTTTTTTTTTTTTTTTTTTTTTTTCTTTTTTTTTTTTTAAAAAAAGGGGAATTTTTAAAAACAATTTCCTTTTTTGTCCCAATTTTTTGGGCTTTTTTTTTTTTTTTTTTTTTTTAACTCTAAACCTGTAAGGTATAACCCTCCCTTGCCAACATATTTTTTTGGGGGCTACTTGTCTTTTTGGAAGTGGTTTTTTTTTTTTTTTTTTTTTTTTTTTTTTACTCAGATCTTGTAAGGTATAAGCCTCCCTTGCCAACAGTATTTTTGGGTTAAAGGCACAAATTTTCTGTTCTGTGAAAGGGGGTTTTTTTTTTTTTTTTTTTTTTTTAAACTCACCCCCTGTAAGGTATAAGCCCCCCTTTTCCAACAGTATTTTGTTACGGGCTACTTTTGTCTGTTTCGTGAAAGTGGTTTTTTTTTTTTTTTTTTTTTTTTTTTTCCCTCATGACCCAAAAAGGGGAGTAGAGCCTCCCCTTGTCCAACATATTTGGTTACAGGCTTTTTTTTCTTTTTTTGAAAGGGGGTTTTTTTTTTTTTTTTTTTTTTTTTTACTCAGATTTTGTAAGGTAGTAGACCCCCCCCTTGCCCAACATTATGTTTTTTACGGGAAATTTTTTGTCTTTTTGAAAAAGGGGGGCCCTTTTTTTTTTTTTTTTTTTTTTTTTTTTTTTTTACCCCTTTTTGATTTTTTAGTTCCCCCCCCCCCCCCCCCATTTTTTTGGTTTTTCTTTACTTTTTTTGAAAATTCAAATTTGTTTTTTCCCAACTATCACTTCAAAACTACCAAAGTCCCACCCAGACCGTCTCTCACACTCCAAAAGTCTACAGGGGCGGGTCGGGGTTTGGCTGTCCTGAGCCAAAGACCGCAGGGGGCCTTGAAACCCGAAATGCAGCGGCCCCATTTTTATAGTGTCGGATCTGTCCATTCTGATCAACATACACAGAAATCATCCTTCAGATAAAATATAAACCAAAAGTTTTGGGGAAAAAATGCAGCAAACAGCTTGCAAAAAATGCAAAAACCTTTTACCTTTTCGAAAGTAAGCCTTTGGGGGGAACAGATAAAAAATTTACAAAACTGCATTCACAAAAAAAGGGGGGAAAAAAAAAAGGGGAAAAAAAAAAACAAAAAAAAAAAAACAGCACATTAAAACTTTTTCCATTATCCTAAAAATAAAGAATAAAGAATACAATAAAAGACAAAAAAAATTTTTAAAAACCCCCCTGTGCCCCTTTTTATCAAAAAAATAGGCTAGATGCCGGGGGGCCACTGTGAGCATCATTAACCCCAACCCTTCCCCAAATTTAAACTTTAAAAACCCTTTTAAATTTAAGGGGGAAATTTACAAACAGGCACGAAGAAAAAAAGTAGAAAACTGCATCCACATAAAACCCGGGGAGCAAAGGGGCTAAATTTTGGGGACAGCATTAAATTTTTTTGCATGATGATAAAAAAAAGGGGGCGGGATGCCTAGTGGTCAGAACATTTGCGTTCGCGATTTTGACGACCCGGGGTTTGATTCCCCCTTTGAGGGGGTTTTTCCCCGGATTAAAAAACAAAGCGAATCCATTCCCCCCAAAAGTTTTTTTGGGTGAGACTATAAAATGAAGCCCCCGTTTTGTGAATGCACCAGAAAATCTTTTTCCCCCCTTGTTTTAAAACCTTTCCGCTTTTCCAAGATAAAACCCCCGTGTCCAGTGGGGAAAAAAACAAAGTTAAAAACAACTGCATACCCAAAAGGGGGTGGATGGAAAAAAAAGCAAAAAGGGGGATTCCATTTTTTCCCCCATTATTTTTTAAAAGAAAATTTTTTAATTGTTTTTAATAAAACAGTGATGTAACGAAGATGACGGGTTTGCCACAGAAGGGGGCCCCGAATTTGAGATGCGGAGTGACAGGGGGCCCCCCCAGGTTTTTTATGACGCATCGGCAACCCGCCCAAAAAGGAAAAAGGAAAAACTGTAATTTTTTGGCAAGTAAAAAAAAAAAAAAAAAGGGGGGCCATAACCTATTGGGGGTCAAGGGAGCGAGGGTCACAGAGACCTGGGTTTTTCTTTCCCGGTCATTATTTTGACCCAAAAATTTTACCATAAAATGGGTTTGGGCAATTTTTTTACCATAAAAAATTTTGGCAGTATTTTACCAGTAAAATTTGGGGGTGTATTTACCAGTAAAATGTTGGTCAAGATTTTAAACCCGTAAAAAATTGGGCATGTATTTTGACAAAATTTTGGGGCCCCCAAAAGCTGGTCATGATTTTGAGCAAAATTTTGCCATAAAATTTTGGGCCCTGTATTTGAGCAAAATTTTTTCCATTTTAAAAACGGGTATGTAATTTTTAGCAAAATTTTTGCCAGTAAAATGCGGTCCCCTGATTTTTTAGCAAAATTTTTGGGCCCTAAAATGCTGGAAAAAGTTTTTTGGGGCAAAATTTTCCCCGTAAAATGCTGGGGCAAAAATTTTTTTACAAAATTTTGGGCCCTAAAGTAAAAGCTAAGTTGATCTTAATCAACTTTCCCTGCACCACCCCGAGTAGGAGAGGGGGAGAGTAAAAAAAAAACCTCATTTTTGCTTCCCTGGCTTTTAAAAAACACTTTTTTTTGCTCCCAGTGAAACGCATGGGAAAAAATTTTCTTTTTTAAAACTCTTTGCAATTTAAGTAATCATTTTTAAAAATTAAAATTTTTCAATTAATAGTTAAATTAAATTTAAAAACTTTTAAAATTTATTAACTCTCAAGATAAATCAAAACACCCCTTTTTTTTACAGATGTGCATTCCCAAAAAAACATTGATTTGCTTTTTTTTTTTTGTAAAAATGAATACACAGAATGTATAGACACACAAAGGGGGTTTTGGGGGCAAATCATCAGGATTAAAGCCCTGAAAAACCCGTGACTAAAACTACACATTTCCTACCTATAATTTTTTTTTTTTAAACACAGTTTATTGGGGGCCAAATTCCCTGTTTTTTTTCCCCCCATGGGGGTCATATGGTCAATTGTGTGGGAAGCTCCACCCCGAAAAAATTTTCCCTTTGCACATATTCCCCCTTTTTCCCCCCAGGGGGCCCTAAAAAGCCCTTTGGGAGGGGGGGTGGGTTCTGATTTTTTAGATTTTTATGGGTTTAAAAAACTAAAAACATTTATTCTCCTGTAGTAAAAACAAGGCATAATTTTGTTTTTTTTTTTTTCCCCCTTTAAAGGGGTTTTAAAAAACCAAAAAACCCCATTCTGACCCCTATTTTAAAAGCTTTTAAAAAAATCAATTTTTCATTTTTTTATTCCCCAGTCTATCATTTCAAATTTGTGATAACTTTTGATAGAATTTTCCAATTTTTAATCTTTTTTGATTTTTAAAAAATTTTATTGCAGATTTTAAAAAAATGTT
>JASPKP010001724.1:0-25000 GCA_030674155.1 Stramonita haemastoma | reverse complement strand
TATCCCGGCGTCAACCAGGCCCGAGAGATACAGACACCTGCAGTGTTGGTCAGGTAATTTGAGCAACACTCTCAAATTCGCATCTGTAAAGTGGATGAAGCTCGACTGTGTGGTCCCAGTCTCCCCACTGAGCCCACAGCACACTCACTCTGGGTAGGAGCCGGCCGGAGCCCGAAAAAATCCCTATGACTTATGGGATTCGAACCCGCGACCTTCCAGTCCGGAATCCACGGCGCTAACCACTGCGCCATGGCGGCTGGTTTATAATAGACTGTTTCTAGTTCATTGGCATCACACCTTCAGTCCAACATTTTTGGAAAAGTTTATGCATAAAAAGAATGAAGTTTTCTGGTAACTGATTAAGCATATCATTAGATATGGCGTCTAATCCAACAGACGTTTTCTTATTCGGAAGAGAAAAACAATACGTCTTTTACTTCATTGATTGTTATTGGGGCATTGATGCAATCAGTATTATCAGAACTTGGGTCTTTATATTCTTCTTTGTTCTCTTCAACTTTTCTATAGCCTAGCCTAGGGGGCGGATAGCCTAGTGGTCAGAACATTGCGCTGGCAATTTGAAGACCCGGGTTCGAGTCCGGTCGAGGAAATTTTCTTCCTGGAGTTAACATCAGTGCTGACTCCACTCTCCCCAAAAGTCCTTCGGATGAGACTTTAAACCGAGGCCCCGTGTGCGAACGCACGCAGAACATCTTGCGCACACGTTAAATCCTGTTCCGCTTTTCGTAAGAGTAGGCCATCGTGTGCCGGTGGGAACAGATGACAATATTTACAAAACTGCATGCACACGGGGACCGGATGAAAAAAAGCACATGATTGCTTATTCTGTTATCCTCGATATAAAAGATTAAATAAATAAATAAATAAATAAAATATATTTAGCGCTTTTAGGTGAGAGACCTTCAACACGCATGGACTCTGATATAGAATATACTAATGAAAAAAAGGAGGAAAATCGAAACGTCATGGTTGCAGATGCCCTGTCCGATATTGAAAATATTCTGACTACTTAAAAGTTTGTACAGATGGATCAGTTTTAGAAAATCACGACACAGGCTCTGCATTCGTCATACCAGCACTTAAAGTAGAAAAATCGTACTATCTTGGTAAACATTTCAGTGTTTACAGTTGAACTTATTGCAATTCTTATGGCTCTTATCTATATTCATGATGTTCCATGTTTCTTCTTTCATATCATACTTTGTGTTGACTCGAAGTCGGTATTGTATGCTCTGAAATCCCCAGATCTTCATTCACCTCCTAAGTTAAAGAGGTATTCCTGTTTCATTTTGTTGGATACCTTCTCACGCTGGAATTTGTTCAAACGAGTGGGCTGAGAGTTGCAAAAAAGGGGGCAAGACGTGAAATGGGATCGATAGAACTGCATGTTCCCTTATGTATACAAGAGAGATACCGTATATTAGAGCAAACATCATGGGGTAAGTTAAAAGAATCTGGTCAATTCAAGGGACGGTCTTTAAAGAGTCGTCTGACTACTGCCCATATTTCTTGTTATATGGCTCCTTTTCAAAAAGATTTAAGCTTTCTAACTGTAAGAAGGTTAAGTTCATTATATTTTAGAATGAAATATTAAATGCATTCCTTACTAAATTTTGCAAAAATGTCAGATGTCTGTGTGCAGATCATAATATGATTATTTCAAACACTCATATCATATTTGAGTGCCCAATTGTAAAACCATTTTTGCCTGCATTTTCTGAGCAGTCTCTGGAAAATGTTTTTGATAATTCAAAGTAAGCCTTTGCCATTGTTGGATGCTTATTGCACAGCCCACTTGAATATTTATTGTAGTTACATTATTATCGTTAAATTTTCCTACTTTGTTGAGTTTCAATTTTGCTCCTGTTTTTAAGCGTATTATTATACCTTTTTTAAAGCGTACAAAAATACCACCATTAATGCTATCTTATGACGTTTTCTCTTTCCACCCCTTCCACTCACTTCAATAACTTCCATTACACTTTCCACTTTTCTCGTCTAATATCACTTAGAGTGAACAGACGTTAAATTGAACAACAACAACAACAACAACAACAACACACACACACACACACACACACACACACACACACACACACACACACAACACACACACAACACACACACACACACACTGATGTTAACTCCTGGAGTTACCATCAGTGCTGACTCCACTCTCCCCTGAAGTCCTTCGGATGAGACTTTAAACCGAGGCCCCGTGTGCAAACGCACGCACAACATCTTGCGCACACGTTAAATCCTGTTCCGCTTTTCGTAAGAGTAGGCCATCGTGTGCCGTGGGAACAGATGATATTTACAAAACTGCATACACACGGGGACTGGATGTAAAAAAGCACAAGAGCGCTTATTCCATTATCCTTGATATAAAAGATTAAATATAAATATATAAACACACACACACACACACACACACACACACACACACACACACACACACACACACACACACAGCGAGAGAAAGAGAAGACGGAAAGGGAGGGAAGACAGACACACAGAAAGAGGTAGAGAGAAACAGACAGACGGACGGACCGACCGACCGACCGGCCGGCCGACAGACAGACGGACAGTGGTTCGGGAGTAAACACTGACCATGAATGCGCAGGGTCCATGATCAAATCTCGTCTAAAGCCGAACGTTGCCCCATCCAGGTATAGCTGTGGGCTGGGTTCCAGTCTCGCAGATGACACGAAAAACAGAAAACCTCTGTCAAGACACATTTAACGCACGTTAAAGAACCCAAGCAGCTAGCAGTTCTTATCAAATCTGTGTGGAAACACTAGCTACGACAGACGTCTGAATATTAGGTCAGCACAGACAGCTAAATTTCAGGCCAGCACACACAGCTAACTTTCAGATCAAAGACAGCCGAATATCAGATCAAACAGACAGCTCAATATCAGATCTACACAGACAGGTAAACTTCAGATCAACACAGACAGCTAAACTTCTGATCAACACAGACAGCTCAATATCAGATCAACACAGAGAGCTCAATATCAGATCAACACAGACAGCTCAATATCAGATCAACACAGACAGCCCAATATCAGATCAACACAGCTCAATATCAGATCAACACAGCTCAATATCAGATCAACACAGCTCAATATCAGATCAGCACAGACGTGCTGCAAATGTACGACAAATGGATGCACTGTAGCGATAATTATACAATAAAACCACTTTAAAACGTGACATATGCAATGCTTTAGATCAATACGCTTCAACTAACGAAACATTAAAACAGGAAATACAAACTATTCACTAGATTAACTCATTCCTCAATGAATGCATGATTTCTCAATGAATGCATTATAGGCACGTTTAAAAGACAAAATACTACTACCAATCAATCCAATCGCATAATTCAAGTATGAAGCTATGAAAATCAAAATTTGGTGAATAAATCAACCAATCGTATGATTTGAGCATAAAGCTATAACATTTAAAAAACAAAAAAACAACAACACCCAGTGAATTACTCAACCAACCGTTCTATTGAACACAAAGCTATGAAAGTCAAAAACAAGTGAATCAGTCTGCCAATCAAAATATAAAGCTATAAAATGTCAGGGAATATCGGGGAAACTACATCATGTAAAACATACATAAACCAACAGAATAGAGACGGTTGGACAGGACAGACACGAGACAGAGGGAGAGAAAGTGAGAAGGTGAGAGAGAGAGAGGGAGAGAGAGAGGAGAGAGAGAGAGAGAGAGAGAGAGAGAGAGAGAGAGAGAGAGAGAGAGAGAGAGAGAGAGAGAGAGAGAGAGAACTCGAACTCGAACTCGAACTCGAAATTTTTAATGAGGGTAATTGGGTAAGCCAGAGGCTTCTTTACACCAGGCCCTCATGGGGACAAAATGAAAAAACAAAACAAAAAAAAAACACACAATCAATGAATTAATAAGAAATGAATGTAAGATACCAAGCAACTCAATCATTCATATTGCCATTCAATAATTGATAAATCAGGAAATCCATGAAAAACATAACAAAGGAAACCAATCAAACAATAAACAAGACCAATCAAACACGATCAACTGCCATCCCTAAAACCCCTCTCGTAAACAAAATTTTCCCCCAAAATCAAAATCAGATACACACACACACACACACACACACACACACACACACACACACACACACACACACACACACACACAAACAAACAAACACACACACACATACACGCACACATACGCGCGCGCACGCACAAACAAATCATCCTAAATACATATCCATACACATGCACATTCTCTTCTATACAATGTGATATGCTCATAATCATAATCATCAAAATACACATTAGATCCATGGCGAATACATTCCAAAGCATATCATTATTACTGACATATCTTCATACAGACGCAAATTAATAGCTGGACAATACAAATTCTACAAAATCGTATGAGCTGGATTCAGCGACCAGGACAAAAAAATGGCCCAACCTCAAACACAAAGTCATAGATAGGCAAAATCACGAACACACCGACTGTTTACAAAATGTCATACCTAATATTCTCTCCCCAAAATCTTCTACCTACCAAAACAGAGAGAGAGAGAGAGAGAGAGAGAGAGAGAGAGAGAGAGAGAGAGAGAGAGAGAGAGAGAGAGAGAGAGAGAGAGAGGGAGAGAGAGAGAGAGGTACAAAATGTTTAAAGTGCACCTGGAAACTGTGTTCACACATACACACCCGCACACACACACACGCACGGGCACGCGCGCACACATACACGTACACACACATTAACCCATACACAATAAATATTAGTGAACACAAAAACCACACACAAATAATCAAACACACGCACGCACGCACACACACACACACACACACACACACAGACACACATTTAACACTCAATCACACACACACATACGCACACACAAACACACACACAGACACACAAACACACACACAAACACACAGACACACACAAACACACACAAACACACACACAACACACACACACACACACACACACACACACACAACACCCACACCCACACACACACACACACAAAACAACAACATAGCACAAAGATCATTGTCATCCCAAAGCACAATACAGCATACTCAAAATGGGAACATATTTAAATTGAATATAGTATCAACAACAAAAAGTTTATATTTACATCTATCAAATATTCATACCACACTTGGCATGAAAATGATTTATAACATTTCTAATAAATATCTGTGGTACTCCCTTTTGAATGATGCCAAAGTGCATTTATTTTTGATGGAGGAAGGTATTTCATTCCATAATCTGCTACCTGAGTATAGGAGAGATGTCATAAAAAAATCTGTTCTAGGTCGAGGAGTAACAAGGATAATTTTATCTCGAATGCTTTTTACTGTAAATCTGTCACAAAGGTAATGCGGGGAAAGGTTGCTCATAATTTTATACATAAGTATGCCTTTATTGTACTGACATCTCATACCCAAAGGGAGAATATTAAGCTCTTTGTAATGACTTATTTCTAAGGAAGAAGATCTAAGAAGTATTAGCTTTAGTGAACGTCTGTATACAGATTCCAAGGGTTTTAAGCAATTCTTACTAGCCAAGTCCCAACAAGTTGATGCATAGTCAATGTCAGGTTGGATGTATGCATAAAAAAATAATTTTCTGGTGTGCTGGTCAAGAAAATGCTTAATTCTATTGAGTTGGAAAACTTTTTTAGCTATTTTCTTGGACAGAGTATAGACATGACTTGACCATGATAGGTTATTATCTATATTAAGTCCAAGAAGTCTGTGTGAATTTACTTCTTCTAATACATCATTACAAACTTTTAATATATCTAAGTCACATATTTTAGCTTTAATGTTCTGACGTTTCTGACGTGTTGTAACTAACATGAATTTTGATTTATTTGGATGTAGGGCCATATGATTTGAGCCCGTCCATGTTACAAGTCTATCAATATCTTTTTGTAGATCTGTGCATACTGTTTTCACATCTTTTCCTGAACTGTGCAAGATTGTATCATCAGCAAAAAGTTCACAGCAAGAAGAAAGAGGTAAAGGAAGATCATTGATATATATTGTAAACAGTATTGGGCCTAATACAGATCCCTGGGGAACACCAAATCTTAAAGGCATTAGTGAAGATACTAAAGAATCTTGAAGGACTGCTTGTCTTCTATTAGTAAGGAAAGAGGTCAGTAGTTTAAGTGCTTTGGGGGCTAAGCCATAGATTGTAAGTTTCCTTAACAGAAGATTGTGATCAATGGTGTCGAAGGCTTTGGCAAAGTCCACAAAGACTATTCCTGTTAAAAGATCATTGTTTACATTTAAGTGCCACTGTTCTAGAAGGTTACTGAGAGCTGTATGGCATGAATTATTTTCTCTAAATCCGCTCTGATTTGGGTGGAACAAGTTATTGAATGTAAAATGTGAAAGCAGATTGCGCTTGAGATGCTTTTCTAAAGGTTTGGAAAAAGTAGATAGAATGGATATAGGCCTGTAGTTAGAAGGGTCATTAGTATCACCAGATTTGAAGACAGGAATCACCTTAGCATCTTTAAACATTTGAGGGTAAGAACATTTTTCAATGGAAAGGTTATAAATATATGTAATATGCTTGGCAATTATGGGTGCAGAAATCTTTAAAATTTTACTGTCTAAGTCATCAATAAACACAAATCTTTGTACACTTCACTTACACCAAGAAATTTGAAATCAAGCTTAGTCTGTATTCCTTTAGAATCACAGTAGTTTTTTAGTGGATGCAAGTCATTATTTACTGAATTATCATTATTGATTAGTCTTTCTGCTATGGTGCAGAAATGTTTGTTCATACATTCGGCAGACAGATTTATAGGTGAAGAAGGACATGTTGTGGATGTTTTACCTGTTGACTGATTTATAGCTTTCCATATTAATTTAGGGTCTTTTTTATGTGCAACAAGCTCTGAAAAATACTTCTTTTTGGCTACTCTTTTCATAGATGTCACTTTGTTACGTTGTTGTTTAAACTGTTCACTTTTTCCTGTAGATTTCAGTAATTTATCACGAATAGCTATGGCTTTATTTATTTCATCAGATAGCCATGGTGGCTTATCTTTTACCTTAACACGTTTAGTCTTAATGGGAGCATGCTTATCAACAATAGAAGAAAAGATATGATACCAAGTAACCAGAGCTTTGTCGGGATCAGTATACTGATAAACATCATTAAAGCTTGCTGCACACAAATCAGACATAAAATCATCTGAATTAAATGATTGATAGCTTCTAAAAGAAATGTATTTGTGGCTACACTTAGGAATTTTAATACCTTTTTTTGACCAAGTCAAGCAAACTGGGAAGTGGTCACTAATACCAACAACTGGTACAGACATTTCTACTATATTATTTGGGTTAGTGGTATAAATGTGATCAATAAGTGTCTCGGAATTGAGTGTTTTTCTGGTAGGAGTGTCAACCATTTGGGATAGATTGTATAGTTCAAAAGTAAGTTTCCATTTGTCATGTGGCTTAAGTAGGTCAATATTAAAATCACCAAGCAGAATTATCTCAGTTGCATAATTTGATACTTCATCCATCATTAGACAAAAACGATCAAACCAGTTGACCCGTTCGCTAGGATTTCTGTACAGAAAACCAAACAGAATAGGTTTACTTCCCTTTAATTGAATCTCCAACCAGACACACTCAATATTATATTTATCAGAAAAATTCACTTGAGTATAATTAACAGACCTATGTACATATATTACCAAACCAGTTTCAAGTTTAGTTTTTGCATCTTTTCTAATGATATTGTACTCAGGAATTGATAATACACTATCAGCAACTTTCTCAGATAAACGAGATTCTGAAAAGCCAAAAATGTGGAAGTGGTCATTTGAATTATATAGAATAGAAGAAATATCAGATACTTTATTTAACAGATGACATATATTCAGATAGCCAGTTCTTAATCCAAATTTGCTCAACCATTTATCAGTACTGGCATTGTTAGCCATGGCTGTTAGAGATGAAAAAATAACACCACAATCCCAAGGACCCTGTAGTTTATATACGTTAAGAATTCTTAAAGTAGTAACTATAGGACAAAAGAAAATTTGGATCAAGTATAAAACAGGCACAAACCAGTGAAAACTTACAAATAAAATTCAAAACATCCAACTGTACATATATGTGCAAAATGTAATGCACACAAAAAATTTGTATATAATTAGCAGATGACAAACAGAGATATCAAGAGGAGTAAAAAAGAAAACAAAAATCAGACAAACAAACAAAAAACAACAACAAACAAACAAACAAACAAACAAAACCAAAAAACCCCAAATAAGCAATAAAGAACAAGAAAAAAAAACCCAAACCCCAACAACAAGCAAAACAAGCAAATAAACAACAAACAAACCAAAAAAGTCTAAACAGAGGAAGGAATTAACAGTCAGCTTCAATAACCAGCAAATTCAAGGCTGCATGTAAGTTCAAAACACAAAAGCTGTTTCCAAGGGTAAAGGAGACCGTTCCTTTCCCTTACAGTCTTTTTCAGATTATTCACAATTCCTAGATGTCCCCAGTCCATGATTCTGCTGGCACAATTGATCCACCAGGTGAGAACTGTCATTGATCACATACTGTACAAAAAGACAAGGAAAACACCAAGAGCCTCAGGAAAAAACAAACATACAACTAAAATACTAATAAATGTTAAGTAACCAGAGAGTTGTCCAAAAACATGCATATAAGTAGCCAAAGTTCTTCTGCTATCATTTGGCACTTAAATAGACGTAAGACAACCATAATGATAAGGAATTAAATGAGAGCATTGAATATTAAAAAGATTGCTCTCCATCTCTCACCCTTTTTACCCATCGGCATTTAACTCTCTAACATTACACTATTGCATCAGTTGCGATGCTAAATTAATCAGTTGATGTGCATATTGATTGGCAGGATTACTGGATAGCCAACTCTGGGGGGCTGAATTACCAAAGGGTACAGGGGGGTAATAAGGGGAGGCAACAGGGTTTGAAGGAAAAGAAGGTAGTCTTGGGATAAAGTCTCTGTCATGGAGACCATAAGGTGGAAAGTGACATGGAACTGGTAATTTAGGAGGGGGATACTCTGAGTGCATGAAAGCTGGTTGTTTTAGTACAGGGCGGAAAGTTGGTGGAGCCCTTGGGGCAGAAAATGATGGCTGTAAATTTATATCAGTCTGTGGCTGAGTATGATAAGCAGCAAAGGATACACTGTTACTGGAGGGCTCTGGAGTCTCCAAGGTTGCTGGTCCCCCAGATGAAGCTGGAGGATGATGATCCAGCTTGGGAAGTCCAGGCTGGTGGCTGCTCCTTGAGGGTAGAGGAGGGAAGTCCACTGTGGACATCACGGCTGGGACATCTCGGCTCATGGTAGAACTGGTGTGCCTGAGGGGTCCATTCCACCTAGCACGGGGATTTCCTCGTGCACCCCTATGTTGTTTCTGAAAGGGGGATGGCCACTGGGAGCACCACCTTGATCTTTAAGAGGTAACACATTATTCACATAAGTATCATCAGAACTTTGATGCTCTGGCTGGGGGAGGGCTTGTTTGAAAGAAACAGCCAGGGAGGCTGTACCTCTAGTGCTGAGGTGGAAGTTATCCCTATATAGGGCCTGGCGAGGAGCACCATTTTTCGTAACGAAAATTTGGTAATTGTCTAGCATGTTTCCTTGGGATCTTGAGCATGCTGTATATAGGTTTTGGTTGGTAAGTGCAATAGTGTTATTTAATGCGTGTCTGCCACGTGCCGGAATGATTGAGCTAAATGTAACATACGCATTTGGAAAAGAGGTTTTGCACAGCATAATGATCCTTGACCAGGTCTGAATCGAAATCTGTCCATCAGAACAATCGTTTATTCCCACATGTACAATAACAGTATCAATATTTTCTTGTTTGTTGAAGTCCTGTAACCACTTTAACAAATCAGCCACAGTTAACCCAGGAATACAGATTTTAAAGAGTGGATTGTTTATTGTTCCCAGTCTTTTGGGATTGATGTATCTGATGACAGAGTCACCTATCAGAAGAGACGAGGCTGTTTCGGGGATGGTTAGTTCGTTTAAGATTTGCTGTGAAGTTTTTCCTTGTTCAGAGTGAAGTTGTGGTGTTGCATGATTAGGTTTAGACAAAAACTTGGGAATTTTGGATTCAGAGCTTGGAGAAAAGTTTTCACTCTTATTAGCTTCAGGTTGTCCCTCATTCTGACTGAGGTGAGAAAGCAGCTCATAACGGTTTTGGATTGGTACAGTAATGTCGGATATAATATCTTTAGAGCGAGTCTCAGAGCTGTTATCAACCTCTGCATTGTCATTTACAACAGTTGGGTGAACAGAGAAGGTGTCATCTACAATTGTGTGAACAGGTGGAGGTGAGAAAAGAGGGTTGTCAGGAAGAATAGCCCAAGTATCTTTGTTATTGTCACAGTCATCAGCATCACAGTCGGTAGGAAAGTCACATTGTGTAGACACAGTATTAGTCTGAGAGCTTCTTTTCTTCATCTGTTTAATGTCAGAGTGGATTGTACCCAAACATGTTTTGATTGATTTGTTATCTTTAATCACATTATTTATTGAGAGGTCAAGTTTTAACAAGTTGGCTTTAATGTTATCCACTGCAGAAACAAGAGATTCAACTGTCTTGTCAAACTGTTGTTTCAGCTCATTTTTAATAGACACTTTGGAGTCTTCAATGCTAGATATGAAATCCGCATCACGCTCAGTTTGATCAGCTTGCAGACTATCAAGAACAGTTTCCATGTAATGGAGCTTGTCAGAAATGCCCTTATTAGCTTGTTGTGAAGGGCACAGCGTCCGTCTTCTATAGCGTTTCGCTAGCTTTGCCAGTTTAGGAGTTTTTTTAACACTCTTTCTGGAATCAGTGGCAGCATTAGGGCTGTGAGCAATGATGCCATTTAAACTAGGTAAGGCCTGATCAGCATTATCTAGACCTAGATCAATGTTTTGATCTAGAAAATCGTCAGCTTGTACATCTTTTGCTTCCTCTAAGTCAGGTGACAGAAGAGACAAGTCCCCCATATCACCTAGTAGTCTTTTCTCATGAGGCAACTGTTCCGGAGAAGCAATAGTATCAGGGGGAGACACAACATGGGGGGCAATTGTAGTCCAGCTGCAAGTTGGTGGCAGTAACTGTAATGCACTTTCGTTTTCTGACAGAAAAGTCAGAGGATGAGAAAGTATTTTGTCATAAAATGTTTGAGTGTCATCATCATGGCAGTATTCCAACACTGCATCTTTTAGCATTTCGCACTCCTCCTCCTCCCATGGAGCACAAAGTACACCCTGACACAGTAGAGTTCCAGAGCCCTGACGTGTAAAATATAAGGACACGGTAATGCATTTTAAGTGTTTATGGAACACACGAATAACCGATTTAGCCAGCTGAGTGGATATGGGTTCCTCAATACATATTGGAAGGGAAAGAGGACAGTCATTACAGTCATAGTCAGATTTTTCAACTGAGATATTGGCATCAGTGATAGATGCATATCTATAAAACAGACAGTTTCTCCATGCAGTAAGTTCTTTGTCAGAGCATGAGAATCGTTTTTGAAGAGAATCTAGTGTAGGTTGTAGTTTATTATCTTTTTTTACTGGAGTGTCATTTGTTACAGGTGTTGACATTGTTAGTTTTCATTACTAAGTCATGTGACTTTTCTTGTCGAAACATGAGTCATGTGACTTAACACAGAGTCATGTGACATCACAGAGGTTGCGGTAGTTTATCATGTCAGCTACACAGACAGGGGACAGGGGAGAGAATTACAGGCAATTCATTTTAACAGTTCACGAATTATGCACCTTTGGAAGTGACCAGCACAAAACACACTTTATGTCAACAAGGCAACTGCACGTGCAAAAAGCCCAACCGTACAGCACAATATAAGTTCGTGAGTTAATAGCAGGCCTGCACAATTTCCTTCATTATTTTATATATAATTGTTTTGTGCTAATTACGGTCCATACCTGAGATTCTGACATGAAATAGTGATACCTTTGCTTTCATTGTCTGTAAGCGCACCCTTCTGCAAAGTATCAGAACGAATAGCACCGTATAACACCACGAAAAGGGCAATATCTGCAGAGCAATTGGGACACGTCTTGCCTCTTGCTTCTTGGGAGAGAGAGAGAGAGAGAGAGATGAGAGAGAGAGAGAGAGAGAGAGAGAGACAGACAGACAGACAGACAGACAGACAGACAGGCGGAGAGAGAGAGGGGGGGGGAGAGAGAGAGAGAGAGAGAGAGAGAGAGAGAGAGAGAGAGGGGGGGGGGTGAGGTGCGGGCTGTTATCTTTTTCAGCTCCTGAAGAGGGTAAGAAGAAATGGACAAAGAAAAGAGAAAAATAGAATAGAGGGAAAGAGGGAGGGGGGGGGGGGGGGGGGGGAGAGAGAGCAAGAGGAGGTGGAAGAGGGAGAGAAAAGAAGGATCAGGGAAACAACAAGAACTACAATTATGCAAGTTAGTACCTACTTATGTCAAGTGAGCAAAATCATAACATACACAAGATTATACAAAGGTTTCATTATAAATCTGAGATCTAATGTGCACCTAGACAGTTCAGTGAAAATAGAAACGTTTTACATAAGAGACAGACAGAAATAGTGGGGGGAAGAGAGAAGGGGTGGGGAAGGGGGAAAAGAAGAATGGGAGAGAGAGGAGGGAGAGGAAGAGTGAGGTAAAGAGGGAGGGAGGGAGGGAGGGAGGGAAGGAGAGAGAGAGAGAGAGAGAGAGAGAGAGAGAGAGAGAGAGAGAGAGAGAGAGAGAGAGAGAGAGAGAGAGAGAGAGAGAGAGAAGAAGCAAGACAAGACAAGACAAATTCTTTTATTCGAGGATAATAGATAAGCACTCATGTGCTTTTTTACATCCAGTCCCCGCCCTTTTCAGGGATAACATCAAGATAAAAAGATACTAAACAGTAAAACTATATGCAGTACCAAACAACATAAAGGAATAAGAACATTATATATAATAAGGTAATAAAAATGCACTCATTCAGAAGACGAAAATCAGAAGTCACAATAAAATGATTTTGATTATAGATGAAAAGAGAAGCGTTAATAAAGAGCAAACAAAGGAACATAATGAAATAAACAGCTTAGCAACCAAGAAAATCCACCCAAAAATATTTAGCTACAACATTGTTACAACTCATAACAACAAAATGAACTCAAAAGGAACTAAAGATAATACATTGATTATAATGATAACAATAAGAATAATATCAACAATAGTAATAATAGTATCACACACACACACACACACACACACACACACACACACACACACACACACACACACACACAAAACAAAGATTTCCCAACTAATTCAGAAAAAGCTGATACTTTCATAGAAATGTTTACAGATACAATGAGTGACAAAAGTCTTTCAAATAAATGCAAAGTGTATAGAGAAAAAGAAGTACAAAAAGAAATGTATAAAGATCCTGTGGGAGATAACAGTCTTTATGCCAATGCTCCCTTAACGTTGCAAGAGCTAAAAGATGCTCTCCTATCTCTTGGGACTAAAAGAACATCAGTTGGCATAGATGCTGTTTCAAACGAATTATTAAAAACAACTACCAGAAAAATGGATAATGTTATTGCTCGATTTATTCCAGCTCAGTTGGGCTCAGGGAGTCATTCCACGCATTTGGAAACATTCCATTTTAGTGCCAGTTCCTAAGCAGGGCAAACCTAAATGTGATCAAAACAGCTACAGACCAATCGCGTTAACCTCACACACAGGAAAACTTATGGAAAAAATCATTTTGAACCGACTAATGCATTACTGTGATAAAAATAAAATAATCCCTCTTAGTCAAGCAGGGTTTCGAAAAGGCAGATCCACAGCAGATCACCTGATTAAGCTCAGTACACAGATTAAACATCAGTTTGCTTGTAGGAAAAATGTACTTGCCACCTTTTTTGACATAAAGAAAGCATATGATCAGGTCTGGCATGAACGATTACTGTTTAAATTAAAATCCATTGGCTTATCTGGTAACATCTATTTTTACACACGCACGCACGCACACACGCACACGCGCGCGCGTGCGCACACACACCAACAAACAAACACAGGCCAAAGTTGGAAATTCGTATTCTACTGTACGATTTCCAACAATGGGCATTCCTCAGGGATCAGTTATTGCTCCACATCTTTTCAATATTCTCCTTCATGATCTTCCTAAGTGTTTCTCAAGTAATACCACCCATGTCCAGTATGCTGATGACATTTGTATGTGGGTGAATGTCACATTGAAAAAGAGAACACCAAAGAGACAACTAAACTATTTGAAAAATTTGTATCAGATTGAGCTAAACAAACTAAATGACTATATATTTGTGAATGGTCTGTCACTATCCCCTGAAAAGACTAATTTAGTACTTTTTAATAATGGTGCTAACCCACCAGTTCTACCTGTTTTCCAAATAGATGGGAACGTTTTGGAATATAATACTATGGTGAAGTTTTTAGGGGTGTATTTCACGTCTAAATTAACTTGGAATTATCATATTGAATATTTAAACACTAAAGCTAGGAAAAGTCTAAACTTCCTGAAAGTTATTAGTAAACAAGTGTGGGCTCATGAGGTAGCTGTATTAA
Source organism: Stramonita haemastoma (assembly GCA_030674155.1). Lineage (NCBI taxonomy): Eukaryota > Metazoa > Mollusca > Gastropoda > Neogastropoda > Muricidae > Stramonita > Stramonita haemastoma. The sequence goes on along the minus strand of JASPKP010001724.1, from coordinate 10,322 downwards.
AACATCTGGTGTTATCTTTAGTGCGTTCCAGACTTGTATACGGCCAGGAAGCTTTTTTTCAGTGCTCCTAAGTATTTGTTACATAAAATGAGAAGATTAGACTGTAAGGCTTTTCGATTAGCTCTGGGGGTTCCTTTTCATGCATCGTCTATGGGCACTTATAAAGAGATAGGTGTTTTACCATTAGACAATTATCGACAACTGGCTTTGGCTAAATATCTCTTACGGTGTTCGAATCAAGAAACCAATGTGGACACTGAAATAAATACAAAATCTGATGTCAACTTTCCTAAAAAAGCACATTCTATTCGTTCTCTGACCACAGTTAGAACCTATACTGCTTAATTATTTGATAATGCAAAAATATATCCTAAAGATTTAACTAAATCAAAGATTTAACTAAATCAAATCTTCTTGTGCCCCATGGGAGCTCCAGAGAGCTAATTTTGACATCAATTATTCTTCTCTAACCAAAAAAGATAATGAAAGTGTTCTTAGTGCATTAGTAAAAGAATACATACAGACTACATACCCAGAACATCTAAAAGTATACACTGATGGTTCCCTTTTGAGCAATGAGGCGGGTGCAGTGTTTGTCATCCCATCTCTGAAAGTAGAGAGATCCTTTTCTATCGGGAAAAATCGATCTATTTTTACAGCTGAATTGTCTGCTATATCAATGGCTTTGTATCATCTTCTAGATTTTCCCAAAGATATTTTCCAGATACTTTTTTGTGTTGATTCCAAGTCAGTTTTACTTGCTTAAAAAAAATTCAGCTCAAAAGTGAGGCAAGAGCTCATAACTGAGATTTGTCATCTGGTTCATTTTTTGATGTTAGGGGGTACTAGTATTACTTTCTGCTGGATTCCTTCTCATTGCGGTATTTACTTTAATGAAAAAGTTGACAGAATGGCAAAATGCGGAGCAAAGCATGTAAATGGGTCTTACAGCATAGATGTTCTTTTTTTCTGCCCGGGAGGGCTATAGCATGTTGCAAAATGCATGCTGGAAACACTTCAAAAAGAAACTAGAGGATACTGGGTTTTCCTGGAGTGATGACATAACTCATTTATCATCTTTCGGTAATACTAAATTTCGTAATTCACATGAATATAGAAATGTATCCCTTATTTATAGGTTAAAGCTTAATGCTTTTAGATCTAAATTTTCAAAAACAGCAACATGTATCTGTGGTGAAACAATTACCAATGCTCATATTCTTTTACAATGTCGAGATCTAAAATCATTTTTACCCACCTTCCCAGCCCTCCGCTTAGACCAAATTCTTAAAGATGCCTCTTTGATGAAAGATATTGTTTTGTCTTTTAACTCACAGTCCTATTATCAGATACTTGTAGTACTTTGAAGTTTATTAGTTGTAGAAATTGCAAAGTTAGTGTTTGAATTGTTATTTCCTCCTTTTCAAAGTTTCTTGTTTATGCTTAATTAGACTTATGTTAGTTTATTGCCGATGTTTAGCTATGTGCACCCCCTCTCCCCCCCCCCCCCCCCCCCCCCCCCCCCCACCCCCACCACCCAACACACACACATCCACACACCTTCCCGTCTGATATCACTATTTAGTGGAAGGACGTTAAACTGAAGAACTACTACACACACACACACACACACACACACACACACAACACACACACACACACACACACATACATACATACATACATACATACATACATACATACATACATACATACATATACATACACACACACATACACACATACATACATATACGCAACTCACTCACGCATGCACGCTCGCACGCAAATGCACATACAAATATCACACACACACACACACACACACACACACACACACACACACACACACACACACACACACACACACACACACACACACACAAATGCACACACACACACACACACACACACTTACTCACACTTATATGTATAAGCACATATCCGCAGGCGCACATGTACTTGAGGTGGTGGGTTGTTTTGTTTTTTTGTTTAAAAATAAAAATTAGTCATAAAAAAAGAAGAATGATAAAAGTCAAACAATCACATCAGGTGACAATATTATCCTTTCTTTTACATTCATATTTCATATAAAAAAAGAAGAAACAAAAGCAAACAGCAAAGTTAAAAAAAAAAAAAACAAGAACAAAACATCAAAAACTTGAGGTACAACCTATCAACAACGACAAAAAAGTCATGCAAACCATAATATTTTAGTACAAGGGGAGATGACAAATAAAAACAATTATCCACCCACACACACACCCACACCTCCCACACCCACACCCAAACACACCACACACACACACACACACACACACACACACAAGTTCGCGCTCATGTCATCAAAAAACTTCATTTTAAAGGAAGTATATGCCTAATTTTAATAAGGTCATGTAACGGAACACAAAAGGAATCCATCCGCTATAAGGCATATATATTAGGACATACATAATCTAGTACCTGAAATCTTATAATTATGCATTTATGGTCATAAAAATCATGTTCATAACCATTTTGTAATCATGATGGACATAGTTATTCTGCTTACTTGAAGATTAAAAGGTTATACAAAATCAACTGCATTCAACACATGATTATCAAATAGTACAAATAGTGAATAAGGTATTTCTCAATATGGATGGTAACATGTTTAGGCAACAAGAGAGAGAGAGAGAGAGAGAGAGAGAGAGAGAGAGAGAGAGAGAGAGAGAGAGAGAGAGAGAGAGAGAGAGAGAGAGAGAGAGAGAGTACACAGTACATTTTTAGCCAGGTAGTGTTGCGCACAATTTTCAACTGACCAATAATATCATCACTTAACACTCCCTATCTTTTACTTATGCATATATAGAGAATATACCATATAATAAATGTGACGTGAAAATAAAATATTAAAAATTTACTCTTTGAAATCAGTTACAAGTGCACAATGATAAGATACATATAAAAACATTTACACACACACACACACACACACACAGAGGAAGAGAGAGAAAGGGGGAGAATTATATATATCCAACAGGATGAGTACTGGTTCATTAGTTTTGATACATCACGTGCATTAGGTGATTTTTGAAGGTCGACAATGATTGGTGCTGTTTAATTGAATCGGGAAGGGAGTTCCACAGTACAGGGCCTGAGTATAGTAAACTGGACTTGAACAAGTCTATTCTTGGGATTGGGATACTTGGCTTTTCAGTATTTCTGGAATGATTCATTGGGAACTTATCTCTTAAGGATGTGGGGACAGCTCCTGCCATTATCTTAAACATCAGGATGCCCTTGTTATATTTTAGTCTTTGTTGTAGGGGGAGAATACTTAACTGAGTGAAATCCACTTCAAGTAATGTTGTTTTCTTCAGGAGGATAAGTTTGAGAGCACGTTTATACAGACTTGATAAGGGTTTCATAGTATTTGCACTGGCAGAATCCCATAGGGTTGAGGCATAGTCTATTGAGGATTGTGTATAAGCTTGGATAGCCACAGAGAAGTGAGGAAAAAGATGAGAGAAGCCAAATAAGCGTGGATAGAAGAACAATGCAACAACATCGAAGCTGGAATGGCCAAGGGAAACAGCAAAACAGCTTACAACACTCTGAAAGCACTAACAAAAACCACACAGCCTAAAGCCTCTGTTATTGAAGACAAAGAAGGAAATCTTTTAACGGAAAACAATGCCATCCTCCAACGCTGGACAGAATACTGTGAGGGATTGTATAACTACCCACTACGCCCAGATACCAACATAGTTTCCAACAAACCCCCTGAACACCAAGATAAAGACCCACCAATACTAAGGTGTGAAGTAGACACAGCTATTAAACAACTGAAGAAGGGGAAGTCCCCTGGAATCGATAACATCCCAGCTGAACTCATAAAAAAATGGAGGGAATGAAACAGCAAGGCGATTCACAGATCTTTGTCAGAAGATCCACGACACCAAAGAATGGACAAAAGAATGGACACAGTCTCTTGTAATACCCCTGCCAAAGAAAGGAAACCTCAAGCAATGTCAGAACTACAGAACCATCAGTCTCATAAGCCATCCTAGCAAGATCATGCTGCAGGTAGTCCTCAACAGACTGAAAAACCAAGCAGCAAATTTCCTGGCAGAAGAACAAGCGGGCTTTAGACCAAAACGCAGCACAATGGAACAAATTTTCAACCTGAGAATTCTGATAGAGAAGCATCTCCAACACCAAAAAGACTTGTACCACAATTTCATAGACTTCAAAAAGGCCTTTGACAGGGTATGGCATGACGGCCTCTGGCAAGTACTCAGGCACTTCAACATTGACAACTGCCTAATTGAAGTCATCAAGGCTCTGTACGAGAATGCAAGAAGTGCAGTTTTCATGAACAATCACGTGGGCGAGTTCTTCAAGACCACGGTTGGAGTCCGCCAGGGCTGCCTTCTCTCACCTGTACTCTTCAACCTCTTCCTCGAAAACATCATGACAGAGACACTGCAAAACCACCACACTTCCATCTCCATTGGTGGAAGACCCCTTTGCAACCTCAGATTTGCAGATGACATTGACCTCATGGGCAGCAGCAAACAAGAACTGCAAATCCTCACAGACAGTCTAACAGATCGAGCTAGCCCATACGGCATGGAGGTCAGTACAGAGAAATCGAAGATCATGGTCAACAGCGCGAGTAATGACAGCACGGAAATAAAGATGAATGGAGAAATATTGGAAGAGGTGAGCCAATTCAAATACTTAGGCTCCATCCTAACAAAAGATGGCACATCAAACAATGAAGTGAAAGCTCGCATTGCAACAGCAACATCTGCTCTAGTCAGACTTGAGAGGATCATCAGAAGCAACAACATCAGCTTCTGCACCAAATACCACCTCTACAAATCCCTCGTGATATCTATCCTCCTATATGGCTGTGAATCATGGACTTTGACAGCAGAGTTAGAGAGGAGAATCCAAGCATTCGAGAACAAGTGCCACAGAAGACTCCTCAAAATATCATACAAAGAACACAAGACCAATAACTATGTGAAAGAAGAAATCAAAAAGCGTGTGGGCCCCCAAGAGCCTTTGCTCTCCACCATAAAGAGGAGAAAGCTGATGTGGTTTGGTCACACCACAAGACACAACACCCTAGCAAAAACCATCTTGCAAGAGAAGAAGAGGCCACCAAAAGAAATCATGGGTTGACAACATCAAAGACTGGACTGCCCAACCCCTGCAACGCCTCCTACTAGCCACACAGGATCGTGAAGCATGGAAAAAGATCTCCGTTGCGTCTTCTCTCATGTCCCCCCAACGTCCTTTTGGACATGGGACTGAATGAGAGTGAGTGAGTGATATAAGCTTGAAAGAATAATTTCCTTGAATGGCAGTCAAGGAAGTGTTTAATTTTAGTCAACTAGTATACTCTTTGGGAGAGGAGAGAGAGAGAGAGAGAGAGAGACAGACAGACAGACAGACAGACAACAGAAGGAAAGATAGAACAGACAGGGAGACAGTAGAAAAGACAGAGAGATAGGCAGGAAGACAGACAGAGACAAAGGACAACCCTGCAGCGAGAGGGGTGTAGAGAGGGGAGGGGGGAGAGAAAGAGAAGGAGGCAAGAATAAAAGAGGGGACAAAAGTATTAAGGGGGGTGGTGGTGGTTAAGAGTTGACATAATACTTACACATGATTGAAATTACATGGTATTAGTTATAAATGGTGTTACAAAATAAAATCCATTTCATCAAAATAGTGATATATTGTCCATAAGATGTACGTGATAGACTTTTATAAAAATATTAACACTGCAAGCTTTGTGAAGGTTGAGGGCTGATATCTCATTCCACAGTGTACCACCAGAATATGTGAGAGTGAATTTAAATAAGTCAATTCTTGGAAGTGGCACCATTATCTTATTGGCATGACGATTGACATTGATTATGAATCTGTTTTGAAGCAAGGGGGGGGAGTTAAACCAGACATGATTTTATACATAAACACTGCCTTGTTATGCTTAAGCTTGGATCTTAATGGAAGAATGTCAAGTGCTTTATAGTCAGAAATGGTTCATGATGAAGATTTTAAAAGAAGTTTTAGAGCTCGTCTATGCACACTGAACAATGGCTTGAGAACATTTGCGCTAGCCGAATCCCAAATCGTTGAAGCATAACTCATATGGGATATAATATATGCATTGAAAAACATTTCCCTAGCGTTGAGGTCTAAGAAATGCTTTATTTTAGATAACTGGTGTACACATTTTGATACTTTTTTGCACAATGCAGAGATATGGTACATCCAAGAAAGACTGTCAATTGTAATTCCAAGAATTTTATGATGATCTACTTCATCAATTTTGTTGTTATTAATATAGATAGCCGTAAAATTGTTTGAAAGATTTTGTCGTTTTTGTCGAGTTATAATTAAGTACTTAGTTTTTTGGGGATGAAGACTCATGTGATTTAACTCTGACCATCAAAGCAGGCAGTGAATACTTTCTTGTAGAGCAGATGTAACTTCATTCAATTGAGAATGATTGGTATGGATAGTTGTATCATCTGCAAATAACTCGCACTGTGTGTTTAGAGATAGGGGTAAGTCATTTTTTTTATATATAGAAAAAAGAATAGGTCCTAAAACAGATCCCTGGGGGACGCCATAGTTATTGGACAGTACTGCCGATGAAAGAGAGAGAGAGAGAGAGAGAGAGAGAGAGAGAGAGAGAGAGAGAGAGAGAGAGAGACAGACAGACAGACAGACAGACAGACAGACAGACAGTCAGACAGACAGACAAAAGAGAGAGAGAGAGAGAGAGAGAGAGAGAGAGAGAGAGAGAGAGAGAGAGAGAGAGAGAGAGAGAGGAGAGAGAGAGAGAGAGAGAAGAGAGATGGTGGGAGAAAAAGAGAGACTGGGAAAAGAGAGAGACACACACAGACAACAGGGAGAGAGAGACACAGAGAGACAGAGAGACAGATCACCGAGAGAGAGCAATGAGAGAGATTGAGACCAGATAGAGGCGGAGCAAGAGACAGAGACTGATACGAGTAAGAGACAGAAAGTAGAGAGAGAGGGGGGGAGGGAGAGAGAGTGGAGGAGGGAGGGGAGAGGGGAAGGAAGAGAGAGAGAGAGGGACAGAGTATGGGAGAGGGAGAGAGAGAAATCTGATTTGATTTATTCTTTTATATCGAGGATAATGGAATAAGCACTCTTGTGCTTTTTTACATCTAGTCTCCGTGTGTATGCAGTTTTGTAAATGTCATCTGTTCCCACCGGCACACGATGGCCTACTCTTACGAAAAGCGGAACAGGATTTAACGTGTGCGCAAGATGTTGTGCGTGCGTTCGCACACGGGGCCTCGGTTTAAAGTCTCATCCGAAGGACTTTCGGGGAGAGTGGATTCAGCACTGATGTTAACTCCAGGACAAAAATCCCCTCGACCGGACTCTAAGCCGGGTCGTCAAATTGAGAGAGAGAGAGAGAGAGAGAGAGAGAGAGAGAGAGAGAGAGAGAGAGAGAGAGAGAGAGAGAGAGAGAGAGAGGAGAGAGAGAGAGAGAGGAGACGCAGGGTCCATGTTCAAATCTCGTCTGAAGCCGAACTTTGCCCCATCCAGGTATAGCTGTGGGCTGGGTTCCAGTCTCGCAGATGACACAAAAAACAGGAAACCTTTGTCAGGACACATTTAACGCACGTTAAAGAACCCAAGCAGCTAGCAGTTCTTATCAAATCTGTGTGGAAACACCAGCTACGACAGACGTCTGAATATTAGGTCAGCACAGACAGCTAAATTTCAGGCCAGCACACACAGCTAACTTTCAGATCAAAGACAGCTGAATATCAGATCAAACAGACAGCTCAATATCAGATCAACACAGACGGCTCAATATCAGATCAACACAGACAGCTCAATATCAGATCAACACAGACATGCTGCAAATGTGCGACAAATGGATGCACTGTAGCGAAAATTATACAATAAAACCACTTTAAAACATGATATATGCAATGCTTTGGATCAATACGCTTCAACTAACGAAACATTTGTATTTGACGGGAGTCTTTAGATTAGCATTATAGTAGCAGAACAGACAGGAAATACAAACTATTCAATAGATTGATTTCTCAATGAATGCATTATAGGCACGTTTAAAAGACAAAATACTGCCAGCATTTTTTATGCATTATGGCAACGAGTTCCATAAAACTCCTAAGTAGGAAGGCTAGTTTTGTACATGTCAATCCTTGGTTTCTGAATCAGTATATTGTTCGTGTATTTTGACTGGTTGAGGGGAAATCTTGCAGTCACAGTATTTGGAGCAGGTCCGTTCATTATTCGATACATTGTAACAGCTTTGTTGCATTCGAACTGGTCATTTAAGGGCAGGATATCGAGTTTAATGTCATCTTGAGGTGACAAGCTAGAGGATTTTAACAGTATGAGTTTAAAAGCACTCTTGTGAATCCTTGAAAGAGGTTTCGAATTATTACCACTGCTTAAGTCATACAATGTTGAGGCATAATCAATGATAGATTGTATATGTGCATGATAAAATTGTTTATGAGCATTGAGATCTAAATAATGTTTAATTTTTGAAAGTTGATATACCTTTTGTGAGATTCGCTAGCACAGGCTATCAATGTGCGATGACCAGGTGAGATTATTACAAAAAATGACCTCCAATACTCGATGAGTGTTAACTTCACCGATAGTGTTATTACCAAGATAAAAATGAGGCATGAGAAATAAGATGTTTTGTCGCTTTTGTCGAGAAGTAATTGTCATGCATTTTGTTTTGTGTTCATTTAAAGACATATGGTTAAGCTCAGTCCATGTAAATAATTGACTGGTATTTTCTTGTAAAGAAATAAGTTATTCCAAGTCAGAATGAGAGGCATGAATAGAAGTGTCATCAGCAAAAAGTTCATACTGGCCTTTCGTAATGAAAAGCTGCAGATCATTTATATATATATATATATATATATAGAGAGAGAGAGAGAGAGAGAGAGAGAGAGAGAGAGAGAGAGAGAGAGAGAGAGAGAGGAGAGAGAGAGAGAGAGAGAGAGAGAGAGAGAAGAAGAGAGAAAAAGAGAGAGAGAGAGAGAGAGAGAGAGAGAGAGAAAGAGAGAGAGAGAGAGAGAGGAGAGAGAGAGAGAGAGAGAGAGAGAGAGAGATTGATTGATTGATTCTTTTATATCAAGGATAATGCGATAAGCACTCTTGTGCTTTTTTTTTTATCCAGTCCCCGTGTGTATGCAGTTTTGTGAATGTGATCTGTTCCCACCGGCACATGATGGCCTACTCTTACGAAAAGCGGAAAGGATTTAACGTGTGCGCAAGATGTTCTTCGTGCGTTCGCACATGGGGCCTTGGTTTAAAGTCTCATCCGGACTTTTCGGGAGAGTGGAGTCAGCATTGATGTTTACTCCAGAGAAAAATCTCCTCGACCGGGCTCGTCAAATTGCCAGCGCAATGTTCTGACCACTAGGCTATCCGTTCCCCCGAGAGAAAAATTTGATTTGATTTGATGATTCTTTTATATCGAGGATAATGGAATAAGAACACGTGCTTTTTTTCATCCAGTCCCTGTGTGTATGCAGTTTTTGTAAATGTCATCTGTTCCCACCAGCACACGATGTCCTACTCTTACGAAAGGCGGAACAGGATCTAACGTGTGCGTTAGATGTTCTGCGTGCGTTCGCACACGGGGCCTCAGTTTAAAGTCTCATCCGAAGGACACACAGAGAGAGAGAGAGAGAGAGAGAGAGAGAGAGAGAGAGAGAGAGAGAGAGAGAGGAGAGAGAGAGAGAGAGAGAGAGAGAGATTGATTGATTGATTGATTGATTGATTCTTTTATATCAAGGATAATGGGATAAGCACTCTTGTGCTTTTTTACATCTAGTCTCCGTGTGTATGCAGTTTTCTATATATCTGTTCCCACCGGCACACGATTGCCTACTCTTACGAAAAGCGGAACAGGATTTAACGTGTGTGCAAGATGTTGTGCGTGCGTTCGCACACGGGGCCTCGGTTTAAAGTCTCATCCGAAGGACTTTTGGGGAGAGTGGAGTCAGCATTGATGTTTACTCCAGAGAAAAATCTCCTCGACCGGAATCGAACCCGGATCGTCAAATTGCCAGCTCAATGTTCTGACCACTAGGCTATCCGTCCCCCCGAGAGAAAGATTTGATTTGATTTGATGATTCTTTTATATCGACGATAATGGAATAAGCACTCGTGCTTTTTTCATCCAGTCCCCGTGTGTATGCAGTTTTTGTAAATTTCTGCTCCCACCAGCACACGATGGCCTACTCTTACGAAAGGCGGAACAGGATTTAACGTGTGCGCTAGGT
>JASPKP010001723.1:22500-26774 GCA_030674155.1 Stramonita haemastoma | reverse complement strand
AGCCAAGGAAGCGGATGCGCGGGCTTTGTGCAGAACAGCTTCAACTCAGGACTGACCCCCTCTGAGTTTTTCTTCCATACAATGGCCGGCCGCGAGGGTCTTGTGGACACCGCTGTCAAAACCGCCGACACCGGATACATGCAGCGTCGCCTGGTGAAGGTAATGACTCACTCACTTGACACTGACACTGACACTGACAGTGATAACTGTTCCTTGCTCGTGACAAGTCTGTCTGCTATGCAAGGAGCACAGTGTGGAAATGTACTTTATTTGTTTTTGTGAAGATATACTTTATTTGGTGACTTATACGGAACAAAGAGAAACAGAAATCATGATTACAGAACCATATATAGGTAAAAATCACAACCCCGCCAGGAACATTATTATGAATAGAATGCCTTAAGATTATAAAAGAAAAAGTCATGTTCCGCTGAAAAAAGCTCGTGGTAAGAACCAAGTGACATGTGCCCTAAATAGTCTAGCATGAATAGTTTTGCTAAAATTAAGTTTATGTTATACACTGTACCATCAATGATGTATGGTTAGACTACCCAGCTCATTGCTCATATTATCAATACTGATAGACCTTCAGTCAATTGGAGACCAAGAAAGTAAAGAAGTCATAGAACATGGAATGGTATAATGAAGGTATTAGGTCAACTAGGGACAGTTTTTGTTGTTGTTGCAGGTTTGCAGCCTGTTAGAATATGTAAGAGCTGTTAAGCTGTTTTAATGTTTGTAGCCATTTAGATGTTAAACTAGACGGAATGCCAATGCATGTCAAACATTTGAAATAATGTTTTGTCCCTGGCAGGGATGACTGTCATTACTGGAAGAGAGAGAGAGAGAGAGAGAGAGAGAGAGAGAGAGAGAGACGACAGACAGACAGAAGACAGAGAAGCAGACAGACAGACAGACAGACAGACAGACAGACAGACAGACAGACAGACAGACAGACAGACACAGACACACACACACACACACACACACACACACAGACACAGACACACAGACACACACTCAGACACACACAAAACACACACACAGACACACAGACTGACTGACTGACTTTGATTTGATTTGATTTGATTTGATTTATTCTTTAATATCGAGGATAATGGAATAAGCTCTCTTGTGTTAGAGAGAGAGAGAGAGAGAGAGAGAGATCAACTATACTAGATCTTGCCCAAGAGCGTTCACATACTGTAAGAGAACAGTCTTTCAGAACTTAATGGCCATGGGTGTGGTGTTGCCTTTGTTCCCGGTGGCAGATAGGTTGGAGTGATCAGTGCGCAAGTACACACCACTTTTCTCGCAATTCCACAGGGAGGCTGGTGCGTTTTGATACGGGGGTACAGTTTGAAATCCGTGCAGCCATGGATGGTTTACTACAAACCTTTAATTCTTCAGCGCTTTGGGGATCCATGTGAAGGTTGTCAGCCTTAATTTGGTTGTGAATCAGAGCGTTAGATATACATTTGTTATCACATCTGCCGCTGGTAGTCTGTTGATATGGTTCCATCAACTTCAGATATAAGATTCATCACATCACTTCGGAAGATCATTCTTAATTTGATTTTCACTCCAACTCAGGATATTAGTTTTGATTATGTTATCATTCCAACTTCAGGGATATATTTTGATTTAGTTCCACATTACAACTTCAGGAATATATTTTGATTTAGTCACATTCCAACTTCCATCTGGGATATATTTTGATTTAGTCACATTCCAACTTCAGGATATATTTTGATTTAGTCACATTCCAACTTCCAGTTCAAATGTTTATTTCAGAAACCCCCATGGTAGTACTTTGAAACTTGACACAGACAACTCACATTGTTCACCTTGATGGCAAAAAAATTATGCATTCAACTTACAAAAAGGAAATGGATATATAGGAAATAGTACAATTATTGTTATTCTCAAAAAATCTGAATAATGCAGAAGACTTTATTTACTTAGTCTGCTGTTGTCATTATAAAAACATGCTAAATGTATGCCCTTTCTGTGCTAGATATTGAAAGTGGTTTCGGTAATGCTCGATGGAAAGAGTATATTCAAGACTTTGGATTTCTGATGCTTCGAAACAAGTTGAAGCAAAGCATTAAATGTGAATGCATTGGAGCCCATCGTTCTTTTACATGCATATTTCATAATAAGGAAAAAACAAACAAACTGGTATGTGATTATTGTGCTGTTATATTCTTGTAGACATTTTATATCGAGGATAATGGAATAAGCACTCATGTGCTTTTTTACATCCAGTCCCGTGTGTATGCAGTTTTGTACATCTCGCCATCTGTTTTATTTTAGGAACAGTTGTCTTTCATAATAAAAACAAATACTAACCAGAGGGATATGTGTCTATTAATGTAGCTTAAGTTTACACACGTACAGGAAAGGTTTGTGCAATTTTTGATGCAAAAGGATACAGCTCAGCGAAATCGATGATGACTATTGCAGATGATGACGATGAAGAGCGTTTGCCATGAGCCATCCCTGACAGGGCCTCAGGTAACCGGGCTTGTGGAAGATGTGATGCTCCAAGAACAGTGGGGTCAGAAGATGGAGGGGTTCATCACCTTCAAAGAGGACGTCATGTGAGTGAGGGAACATGTGGGATGCTTTGGATTCAGGTTGGGGCACAGAGGGGGGGGGGGGGAGAGTTGAAAAGGTTTTGCAGGAAGGAAAAGTTGGGGGAGGGGGGAGAAGATGATAGGAGTGAAATTGCTTGTTTTGTGTGTGGGTATGAGTGTGTGTGTGTGTTTTGGGTATGAGTGTTTGTGTGTTTGGATGTGTGTGAGTGTGTGTGTGTGTGTGTGTGTGTGTGTGTGTGTGTGTGTGTGTGTGTGTGTGTGTGTGTGTGTGTAATTGTGTAAACAAATTGATTTGTGCAGTTTTGTTCACATTTGCAGCAATACATTGCACGCACAAATACAGTGTACGTGTGACTGTGTTAAAAGGAGAATGTTCTGTAAGATAACTACTTGTCCTGTTCTTAAAGGCATTTGTGATTTTTATGGGACTTGCATTCTGTTTAAACCAAGTACATATAACTGCTGTTGTATGTGGGGGGTCTCATGAATAGATGTAACATAGAATGAACATGCTAACAAACACAACTGTAGGCGTGTTAACACATGCACACATGCACACAGCATCACACAGACACATTATATGAATGCACACTGTCTCACACATGGTCATATGTATGTACATTATGAAAAGTGAAAAGAAACAAAAGAAACACTCCCAAAATGTTCTACAGACAATTTCTGGGCATTGAATGATCAGACGGCAGAACAAATGGAAGCATTCTTGATGAACTCCCAGTGCAAAGACAAATTTTAGCTGAAAGTAGTAAGTGCAGACTGAGATATGTTGGTCTTGCATACAGAAGCACACAAACAAATCTGATGATGACAGTTCACCAAGGCAGGTTTAGGACAAAAGGAACAGAGGCCAGACCAACCAACATTTTTAATATTGTCAACATCACTGAGGTCAGTGGTGTCTGGAAGGGGTATAGGAGATCATAGACAAGACTCAGCAGAATTAGGAGTCAAGAAGATGGAACCCTGGTGGCATTATGTAAAGCTCCTACAGTTGACAGCGTCGATGGAGTCTTGTCAGGCCTATGCTGATTGTTTATTGTGATGTGGGTTGTTGCAGAAAACACATGTCCTATGAGGCAGAGAAAATCACACAAGCCCGGAAGCCTTTTGTGCACGATTACGGAGAGGCTTTGCCAGGTAAGCACAATTGTTTTCCCTTTAGAGATTAACATAGAACTCACTCTGATAGACTCAGATGATACAGGTATAGATACATTGGTAGATAGTTTCAACACAGCAGTGACTGAAACAGCAAGCAAACTTCTTGGCAAACATCGACCAGTCAGAAAACCTAAGGTCCCACCTATCACTCCCCAACTATGCAACAAACCTAGAGAGTTGAAGAAAAAGAAAAATGAAACATAAGAAAGAGCAGAACAATATAGGGCAGCCAACTAAAGAATCAAAAAGTCCATGACAGAAGACAAAAGAGAAATGGATCGCTGAACAGTGCCAGGGCATTGAAGAAAACATCAAGAAAAACAGCATCAAGAAAGCATATCAACTAGTGAAAGAGACCTGACTAGCAAGAAACAGGGAAAAAACTCAACAATCCAAGACAAAAATGGGAATTGCCTCATTGACGACCAGGATATTCTGAACAGATGGACAGAATACTGGTCTGACCTGTATAACTACAAAACCACAGGAGATCTA
>JASPKP010001723.1:12500-17500 GCA_030674155.1 Stramonita haemastoma | reverse complement strand
GTGCCTATAGATGAGGCATGAGGTGGTACACCTAAAGCAAGTCGAAAAGCTTTACAATCAAGACTCTGGATTTTCTTAAGCAAGTAATTTGGAGCACTGAAAAAGACTTCTTGTCCATAGGACAGTCTTGAGCGCACAAGGGACAAGGATAGATGCTTTAATACAGAAGTATCTTGCCCCCATGGTTGTTTACTGGTAACTTTTAAGAAGTTAAGAACTTTTTTAGCTTTAGTTGCCAAGTATTCAATATGTTGATTCCACATTAACTTAGAAGTAAGGTATACTCCTAAAAATTTCACTGCTTGTTTGTATTCTAGATCTTCTCCATTAATTCGAAAATTAGGTAAATCTTGTGGGTTAACACCGTTGTTAAAAAGGACAAGGTTGTTTTTTTCAGGTGAAAGTGAGAGACCATTTTCAAAAAGATAACTACTGAGTTTGTCAATTTCTTTTTGATATACATTTTGATAGAACTTCAACTGTCTTTTGGGTGTTTTCTTTTTCATTGTAACATCCATCCACATGCATATGTCGTCAGCATATTGTACAAGAACAGCACTGCTTGATAAAAGTCTAGGAAGATCATACAATAAAATATTGAATAGATAGGGTGATATTACTGAACCTTGTGGGATACCCATGTGTGGTGATCTTGGAGTAGAATAACAATTTCCAACTTTAGCTTGAATGATTCTTTCTGACAAAAAACTTTTAATATAGAAGTAAATACTGCCAGAAAGGCCAATAGATTTCAGTTTATATAGCAATCTCTCATGCCACACATGATCATATGCTTTATGTACGTCAAAAAAAAAACGAGTGCAAGGGCCAAAGAGTCACAAGATAAACAGCGGTGCCAGTCAGAACAGTTGGTCCTGATCCTCTTCCAGTACAGAGGCTATGGCCGGGTGGTTAAGACTGTGACTTCAATACACACACACACACACACACACACACACACACACACACACACACACACACACACACACACACACACACACACACACACACACACTCTTTCCAATTATTCATTTTGATTGTCTGGAAAGACGTTAAACTGAAGACTACTACTGCTACTACTACTACTACTACTACTACTACTACTACTACTACTACTACTACTACTACTACTACTACTACTATTATTACTTCTACTACTACTACTACTACTACACATGCACGCGCGTGCATGCATGCACACACAATCTGTCTGTCACTCTTGCTCATTCACACACACACACACACAATCTGTCTGTCACTCTTGTTCACTCACACACACAAAATCTGTCTCTCTTGCTTACTCACACACACACACACAATCTGTCTGTCACTCTTGCTCACTCACACACACACACACACACACACACACACACACACACACACACACACACACACACACACACACACACACACACACACACACACACACACACACACACACTTGCTTTCAGGACAAGGGAGCCATCTCTACTTCATGGCTCCAGAGGGAACTCAAGAAGAGTCTGAAATCTTTTTGAACACAAGTATCAAAAATAGCTCAGTGTGCAGAGCACTCGTTTCCCCAGCCAATGTTAAGCAGCATCAAGCATGGTTACCAATGGGATGGGTGACCATTTGTGCGCCTTGGCTTCAGTACAGTTTCCCCCATTCACCCAGCTGTGAAAAGGTACCTGCCCTCTTTAGGGTCAGGGAAGGTAAAGCAGCGAGGGAGAGGAGATGGGCGCTGCCCTCAATATGCTGGCCCCTAGAGAAGCTGAGGTCTCTGATGCCTCACTCTCCTATGACCACAAAGGTTATGGGACACCTTTACCTTTACCTTATTAAAAAAAAGGCAAAAACCAGCAACAATACACAACTTGATGATTCTATTTTTAAAAAAAGAAAAGAAAACGCAGCGTCATTGCTTTAAATGGAAAAAATTGATGGCCTAGAGGTAACGCACCTGCCTAGAAAGCAAAAAAGTCTGGGTTGAAGTGTGCAGTTCGATCCCTGTTTGGGCCGGAAACTTCCCCCCACCCATAAGCCCATGAGTGGTGGTCTGGGTGCTAGTCTTTTGGATGAGACAATAAACCGAGATCCTGTGTATTACACATAATTAGTGCATGTAAAAGAATCCACAGCAACAACAGAGGTGTCCCTGGCAAAATTGTGTTAAAAAAAAAAAAAGCCACTGTGATGAGGAAACAAATACAGTTGCAGACAGGAAAAGGAAAGAAAAAAAAATGGATAGGCGCTGCTCTGGTGGCGACACGCTCTCCTTGAGGGAGCAGCCTGAATTTCACACAGAGAAATCTGCCGTGACTTAAAAGTGGTATGAAAAAAAAAAAAAAAAAAAAAAAAGAAGTTGTCACACAGCTGTCAGTTGGGGCTCCTCAGCTGCTAATTAATCCATCCCATCCCATCCCATCCCAGCTGGTGCTAATTATAGCTGGAACTGACCACACTTGGACTAGGTAAAAGGAAGGGGTGTTGTAAATTTAGCACTCGTATCTTTATTTATTTATCGATTCTTTTATATCGAGGATAACGGAGTAAGCACTCATGTGCTTTTTTACATCTAGTCCCCGTGTGTATGCAATTTTCATAAGTCTTGTCATCTGTTCCCAATGGCACACAATGGCCTACTCTTAGGAAAAGCGGAACAGGATTTAACATGTGCACAAGAAGTTCTGCATGCGTTCGCACACGGGGCCTCGGTTTACAGTCTCATCCAAAAGACTTTTGGGGAAAGTGGAGTCAGCACTGATGTTAACTCCAGGGGAAAAATCCCCTCAAACGGGAGTCGAACTCGGGTCGTCAAATTGCGAGCGAAATTTTCTGACCATTATGCTATCCCGTCCCGTAATAGAGCATCATCAGCCATCCTGTTATAGAGCATTATCATGATTATCATGTGCGCTGTGGTCCTGATGTGTGTGCAGGACATTGAGGTGCTAGAGGGGGTGGGGCTACTGCTGAGAGCAGTGGACAGGAAGGGCACGGGAAGGCACTGTGTGGAGAGTCTCTCCTCCTTCAAAATGGCCACCCTCAAGAGACACCTGCGCAATGTCGTTATCAAGGTAACAAATAATCAGCGTCGTTGTTGTGTTTTTATTTATTTGTTTTTGTTTTATTTTATTTTGTTTGGTGGTGGTGGTGGTGGTGGTGGTGGTGGTGGCAATCCAAAGGAATTTTGGAGGAGTGGAGTCAGTACTGATGTTACTCCAGGGTAAAATTCCCTGAAACAAGCACCTCTAATGCGGCTCAGTCGTGGGTGGTTATATCATGAGCACAATGCTCTAACCACTAGGTTATCCCCATTCTGTCTCCATGAGTTAAATGTGTGGCAGGGCGGTAATTAGATTACTTCCCTTGCGATCGGAACTGCCAATCACAGCGTCGTGGGTGTAACGTTTGGATCCACACCTGTGAATTGTGCGACGTTCTGAATCGTTGGGGGGTGATCGAAAGCCGACCTCTGCATGCACTTTGCCCATAGCGGTAAAATGTAGTATTTATGCAGCCTCTTTTTAGAGGCCACATTCCCACTGTCTGACCGTGCTGTCGTCGCCGAGAAGTTGTACAGAGTCGCGGCAGATCAAATATCTGCACTCTGTTACAAATGCATGTCTCATCTGTCTGATGTGTATATTTACATGAACAAACGTGATTTTTGCATGCAAAATTTTTACCACAAAGTGATTTGTTGTGCTCTTTTAAAAACAGCTGTCATTTACCTGTATTCTTTTAGTGCCCACCTTTGTCATCTTCTTCTTTGTTGAACGCTCAGATAGCAACCATTGTTGTCTTGTTATATGAGTGGAAATGCATTGCTTTGCTGTTCAGCGCCTGACAATTCAGGCCCAGCGCATCTGACTTCCACACGGGAGAGAACTGTTATCTTTTAAGTCTTTCTGGGAAAAAAAAGGCAGGAGAACGGACCAAGAAGACAGAAAATAGACAAGAAGGAAATGCAGGAAGAAAAGAAACGAGGCAGAAACAAAGAGAGTGATAGAAAAGAGGGAATTCCAGCACAGAGTTTCAAGAAGGTGGGAATGCTATTCATACTGACAGGCCCCTGGCATCCCCATGGGGGATAGCCCATGCTTTTAAAACGAAATAACACTTGTCATGTGCCTGTGCAGGGTCTGCCTGGCATTGCCCATGCTGTCGTCTATCACGACGAGGGAAAGCAAAATGCCGGCAAACCCCAATACATGCTGGTTGCGGTAGGAGACAATCTCCGTGGCGTTATGGCCACACCAGGTAATTTGTTTCTTTCTGTTTTTGGTTTGTTCATTTTGATTTTATTGTTTTGTATACCATTTTCAGGCACTGTAGATTTGTCCGCATGAAATTTAGGCTGGTCTCCCCGGGGAAGTATGTCGCCACGAGAGCAGCACCACCCTTTCTCTTTTCCTGTCTGCATGTGTTTCCCCTGTCAGAGTGGCTTTTGTCTTTTTTTATTAGCATTTTTGGAGGGTTGTCTTGTTGCTGAGCTTTTTTGTTTTGGGTTTTTTTTGTGTGCGTATGCTGAATACAAGTTGCACAGAAAATCTTGCTTTATTGTCTCTTCCAAAAACTAGTTCCAGTACCACCACTCAAGATTTAGGGATGGGGAAAAGCTTAGACTGAAATGGGGATTGAACTGGTACTTCTCAATTTTTTGGCAGGGGCTTAACCCCAAGAGCATGGATGCACCAGACCATCGACTCATCAATTAACTCTAAGTCCTGAACTGGGATTTGCCGGGATCAAGTAATTGCCCCCCCCCCCCCCCCCCCCCCCCGAATCCCGAACCGGGATTCGCTGGGATTTAGACACAGTAGATTTCCATCACGCTGTGACCATCACTAATTGCTACCACATGTCAAAGCTCTATCAGGCCAGAAGTAGAAACCCTGCTAGGAGTCTGGAAGTAATTATAGCTGCAGGTATGTACTCAGAAGGAGGAAAAGGCGAGGGAGCATGTGTGCCTGACCTGATTTTGTGATGGAATGGAAACGTAGGGGCAGTTTGTG
>JASPKP010001723.1:0-7500 GCA_030674155.1 Stramonita haemastoma | reverse complement strand
GCACTCCTGTGCTTTTTTTACACCCAGTCCCCGTGTGTATGCAGTTTCGTAAATGTCATCTGTTCCCACCGGCACATGATGGCCTGCTCTTATGAAAAGCGAAAAGCGGAGGGTCTATGACTATGAATTTGCGCGTTGCTTTGAGAGAGGAGTCGGAAACTAAATCTAAATTGAATGAAAGATCTAGATGAGCGCTAAGCATAGAAACAAGAAAGAAGAATATAAGTCACACGAATGATGTCATGCAAAACAACAGACTGACACAGACAGTGACACAGGCGCTAGAAAAAAAATCCTGTTTCCTGCGTGGCTTCGTGCCCAAGAAGCGAGTGGCAGCAGCTTGGCAGTCAAAGTCTGAGAGATTTGCGTTTAATTTAGATTTAATTTTGCTGCCAAACAACCCCCCCCCTCCCCCACCCCCTCACTGAATAGTTTCGTTTTGTTCACAGTACATACCGGATTTTATTTTCTGTGGACCGATTTTGGGGGAGTTGGTCAAAATATCTCTGAAATGACAACTCGCAGTACCGGTTTTAAAAAATCCTAGCGCGAACCCTGTGTATGTATGTGCGCACGTGTATGAGTGTGAGTGTCTGTGACATTTTTGTTTGAAGGTATCCTATAATGTTTGAACAAACATGAAATGTAGCTATCTTGTGTCTTTGATTATGGTTCATATCAATATGCCTGTCAGTATTGTAATTGCTCTTCAGGGATGATTAAAGTGTTTTGACTTGACTTGACTTGACTTGATTTGAAAAGGCGTGTTGTGTTGTGTCTGTGCAGGGAGAGGTGCTGGGTGTGAATCGCTTTGGGCTGGCCAGTATGAAGGAGAGCGTGCTCATGTTGGCATCTGTGAGTTATTTCATTTTGTCTATTTATCTCTTCTCTTGTCATGGCGAGCATTGACTAAAAATAATTGTTAGGAGAAAGGACTTAAAAAACAACAGCAACAAGCAAACAAACCTTTGTTCTTGCCTCAAGTTTGAATGTAGAATGATTTCTTGGAGAATGGGCATGTGCTTGAATTGTTCTACCTACTCACTTAATTTCAAAAACGTTTTAAAAATCTTGAACTACCAATTATGATTTGTTCTGTCTGTCATGAAGTCTTTATTTTGAAATACTTTAAAATCATCTGCCACCACCTTTAATTGTTGTGTTTATCTTTTACTCCATCCATAAAGAAGCCATGTTTCTTTTTTATCACTCCAGTGTTAAGACAGGGCTCTTTCATCTAATCTGCTTGCATGCACACATGTCACTGAAAATGCTTTCTTACAATACAGAATTGTTTGTGCATATTTCATGAAAATAAAAAATCTGTCTTTTTAGGCACATGTGGCGCCATACAATTACTGTCACACTGTCACAAAGGTGAAGCAGCAGGCTGAGTGTGTGGATAACCAGGCAAAGCTTGTTGCCTAACAATTTTTTTTCCCCTCGACTAAATCTCTGACTTTCAACCAATGGTGAAATCTTGTGTAGGTTGCTATTTTTGCCCACCATGATGTTAGCCACATTCTGGTTTCGGGGATGTATGCTGGGTATGTTTGTGTTTCTGTAACCCACCAAATGCCGACATAGACAACAGGATCTGTATCATGCATATTCCATCTTCTGCATGTGTAAATATTCATGAAGGGAATTAAAGCACTGTCAGGTCTGCACTTGAAGTTGACCTCGTAGATGGTAAAAATCCCCATCCTTATTCACCAGTCACTGCTGAGATTCATACCCATGACATCACGGACCCATGGGATTGAAGAGGAATGGTCTGAACCACTTGGCTCTAGCGTCCTTCAGGCCTGATTCACAAGGGGGCAGATAGGTTGTGGGAGGCCTAGGGGTTATAAACATTAATTTAACCCTCTTAGTCCCAACCAGGATTTGCCAGGATTGAATAATCCCCCCCCCCCCCCCCCCCCCCCCCCCCCCCCCGAATCCCACCGGGGATTTTCCGTGATGTACACACAGTAGATATCCATCACGCTGTGACCATCACTAATGCCACCACATGTCAAAGCTCTATCAGGCTAGATATAGAAACCCTGCAAGGAGTCTGGAAGTAATTATAGTTGCTGGTATGTACTTAGAAGGAGGAAAAGGTGAGGGAGCATGTGTGCCTGACCTGATTTCATGATGGAATGCGAAATCTAGGGGCAGTTTGTGTTCAGAGAATCTGAATGCAAGAAGGTGAAGGACTCTTCCACAGCTATGCAGGCTGGGATGTTATGAGAAGAAAGCTAGTTAATATCAATTGATATTATAGTTCTATATAGAAGATGTCTACACTGTGTTTCCTTTATATCCATTTGTGTGACTGCTATTATGTATTGTACCCTATCTGATTGTACACAGTAGGTATACTAGCCAAACATATGTTTTGGAAAAAATGTATGTTGTTGTTGAAGTCATGACTGATGTGGTGGATCTGAGTGTTTGTTCTGTTTGTTTGGATTGCAGTTTGAGAGGACAGCTGACCAACTTGTTCGATTCTGCCTATTATGGACAGCAGGACAAGATCAATGGTAGGTATTGTGTTGTGTTGTGTTGTGTTGTGTGTTGTGTTGTCGTGTCGTGTTGTGTTGTGTGGTGTTGCACTGCATTGCATTGTACTGTATTGCATAGTTTTCTATTATATTACATTACATTTTACTGGTTTTGGTTTGTAATTGTCTGTCTGCCATTTCTTCCTTTGACTAATCCATTGAGTTGTGACAGTTATTAATTTAAAATCATTTTTATCACTATTATTGTCTGTCAAATCCTGATTTGGACAGAACAACACAGCACAGTACAACACAACACAGCACAACACATCACAACCCAACCCAACCCAACCCAACCCAACCCAACACAACCCAACCCAACACAACACAAGGAATGCAAAACATTGCAAATCAGTCCTAGCATAAAAAAAAGTGTCACCCCGGCCGCACCTTTTTTTTGCTTAACGTTTGTAACCTTTCCTGTGGAGTGGTGACGACTTTGGAGTGGTGGTGTGTGCAGGCGTCAGCGAGTGCATCATCATGGGCATTGCCCATGAACGTGGGCACCGGCATCTTCCAGGTGCTGCAGCGGGCGAAAATACCACCTCGGCGCATGACGCGGCCCACCGTCTTCGATCAGCCCAGGTTCCACATCCCAGAGTTCAGGGCAGCTGTATAACCAATGGGGATGCCTGACACCACCTCTCTCCCCCCCCCCCCCCCCCCCCCCCCCCCCCCCCCCCTCCCCCCCCCCCCCGCCCCCACCACCCCCCCCCCTCCAGGAGTTTCGGCAGTGTATAACAATGTAGGGATGATGCCTGCCACCACTCTCCTCCCCTCCCCCATCCACGAGTTTCAGGCAGCTGTATAACTGATGGGCATGTCTGCCACCCACTGCCCCCCCTTTTCCCCCCCCCCCCACCCCCCATCCCGAAGTTTGAAGCAGCTGAATAACCGACAAGCATGTCTAGCACCGCTCCCCTCTCTTCCCTGCCCCCCTCTACATCCCTTCCTTCTCTTCTCTTTCTCTTTGTGTGTGATGGACAACACTCTGGGGTAAAAATTCCATGTATGTTTTTGTAACTTGACAATTTGAAGACTTTTTATGTGTGTGTTTAGACTACTTGAGTGAACAATTTTGATTGAATGAATGATTGATTGAATGGTTTGAAGAAGAGTGCGTGAAAAAGTCTCCACATCCTGAGCAGGTGGTGTTACACATAAACCGGTGTACAGATTCAGAGTCGGTGTTTTGGACATTTCATTTTATGACAAGAACAGATTTAGCCTTTTTATTATTATTATTATTATTTTATTATTATATATATATTTTTTTTAAATCAGCAAGAAAGGATATTGACTGTATCCTTCGTTTGATTTTGTTCAAAATGAGTACATAATTATGTGTTTGGAGACTGAACCTGTTCATGCCTTGCTAAATCTTCATGATATAGCACACCAAGAATGCCCCTAATGCTTGAATTTGATGTGTTCAGAATGAGTGGACATTTGTGTGTGGAGACTGCCCTTTCATGTCCTGCCAAACCTGTTCCTTTGAAGATAGTATGCCTAGAACAGGACCCCACTACTCAGTTGAGGAGTTCAGAATGTTGTACATATGTGTTGGGAGACATCTGATGCTTTGGAGAGAATACACCGAGCACAAGACCCCACCACTGCCATATTTGTCAGCTCATTTCTGGAGAAAAGTGATGAAAGTTTTTTTTGTTTTTTTTTTTTAAACAAAGGCTGATGGAAGTTGATACGATATTTTTTATGGCTGGTTCTGAAATTTTATGAAGTGTATGTTGTGTGTATATCTTTAAGGCCTTTTTTTGTAGTGTGTGTATGTGTGTATGTGTGTGTGTGTTGTGTGTGTTACAGACATGCACAGGCTTGTGTGCATGTTTTGTGCTTGTGTGGATGTATGTGTGCAAGTTTCATTATCTTTGACATGCATGTAAAAGTGATCAGATAGTTAAATTCATCTCTCTTTTATAATCAACCATTTATCTTCATTAAGGATCTTTATGGATGAGTGTTTGTTTTCAGAAACCTGTCCACTGCATCATGAATTGGTCAGGCTGTTTTCATGTGTTTCATGTTTTATTTAAAATATGTTTTTTTTATGTGTGTGTGTTTTGTTTGATATCGGTAAAAACATTTTGAAGAAAGAGTAAAGGCAAAAAGCTGTTAAACACATCAACAGAACAGCAAAGAAAGGAGAGCAGCGCCATAGAAAGGATGAAAATGTGGAGTTTATTTGGAAGATTTTTTTGTTTTTTCTGTAGCTTTTTATTTCTTTTTCTTTTAATGGGGGGGGGGGGGGGGGGGGGATAGAATTTGTCCTAGTTTGATATTTTGCCTTCTTGGTTAATAATTGTACGTAGAAATGCATATTTATCTTTTTGAAAAATTTCAAGCGCTAAAATGTATTACCTCTTGTATCATCAACCAGTTTATCATCAGTGTAAAGGTATCTGTCCATAGTAGCAAGGACAGATTGAGTTCTGGTCATAGATTTGGTGGGTTTTTCAGTGAAAAAAAGAACTGATGAGGGGATGTGAATTTTAAAAAAACTGGGGGGAAGGGAAGGAATTCATTTCTTGTCCCTTTTCTTCATTGTTGTTATAATTATTTTTTATATTTCTATTTTTGGGCAGGGAGTATCAATAGGATGAAAACCGTTAGTAGCAATGGTTTTCAATCCAAGTTATGGTTTGGACAGTTTCAGTTTAATCTGTAATGTACACAACATTTGACTAAAATCCAAAACTGCTGTTCTCAAATTAGGGAAAAAAAGAACTAAGGTCATTTTGGTATAGCTCACCATTTGGGTGACTTTGAAAGGAAAACTGGTGAGATAAATAGTTTTTAGGAATTTCTCTTATTTGCCTATATTTTATTGTTTTCTTTTAAAAACAATTTCAGTAAAAAAAATCAAAAAAATCTGTCAACTGATGTCCAATTCTACCGCAGCATGTGATATAATGGGGGTGTGGGGATGTGCATGGTCTTTTATGTATGTGTGTGAAAGGGTATCTCAGAATTAAAGGCTGTGGAATGATATTTGACTTTGGTGTGTGGATATGCATTCTATTTCATTATTTCACTTTGGAAGTTTCAGGAATCAGTGATACCTAAACTTGTTGCTCCCATCTCCTTTCCTGTTTTTGCTTTTACTTGATCAGCAATGTTTGATTACAAAATTATTACGACTCGTAGCCAATAGCTCACAGGGGCCAGAGCGCTCGCTTTCCTCCAGCCAATGTTAAGCAGCATCGAGCATGGTTGCCAGTTGGATGGGTGACACATTTGCGCGCCTTGGCTACAATACAGTTCCCCAGCTGTAAATGGGTACCTGCCCTCTTTAGGGTCAGGGAAGGTAAAGCAGCGAGGGAGAGGAGATGGGCGCACCCTCAACATGCTGGCCCCTAGAGAAGCTGAGGTCTCTGATGCCTCACTCCCCTATGACCAAAGTAGGTTATGGGACACTTTTACCTTTTTACCTAGCCAAACAAGGTGTCAGAAGCTGTGTAGAGGATGTCAATCAGTTGCTCCACAGATGCTAGGTGAAGAGGGAAACTCCAGTGTATGATTCATTCCGCTGAAAGAGGGATGGGCCTAAAGGCAAAGTGTTGAGCATGCAATCTGACAGCATGGGGTTTGGCCAAGGTGGCCGGCCATTCATGGGGATTTTTTCCCCTGGAGTTGACATCATCACCACCCCAATGTTCTGATGAAACTATAACCCTAGATGTCACTAACAAGGTACAACGCACGCAGAACAACTTGCGTCATGTTAAAACCCATTGCACCTTTTTGAAGAGTAGGCCATTGCGAGCTAGTATAAATGGATGACAGAAATGTAAAAAAAAAAATGTGCACATGGGGTTTCACATTCAGACACAACTGTCGAATTGTGGCTCTCTTATCTTCTATCAATCATAAAGAAGCGTAAACTTAAATGGTACGGGCATGTCACAAGATCAAAAGGACTTGCAAAAACAATACTGCAAGGCACTGCCCAAGGAGGAAGAAAAAGAGGCAGACCAAGGAAGAGATGGGACGACGTCTGCAAATGGACAGGCCTAGTTCTAACTCCACAAAACTTTGAGAAAGGCAGAACAGAGAGAGGAAAGGAGGGAACTGGTTATCAAGTCTTCAGGGGTGCCCCCACGGTCGTCAGACTAAGAGAAAGGATGGATAGATAGAAAGGTAGATAGATAGATAGATAGAATTATGATCATTTGGTTGTTTTTTTACCAGTGCCATGTAATGTTGGGAATAAGGAGTTTATTTTACGCTCCTTGCCAACTGGACTGTAATGTCAATGGCAGTAAACTACTTTCAAGTCTCTCTCTCTCTCTCTCTCTCTCTCTCTCTCTCTCTCACACACACACACACACACACACACACACACACAGTGACACACACACACACACACACACACACACACAACACACACGGGGGACAGGATAGCCTAGTGGTCAGAACATTGCGCTCACAATTTGACGACCTGGGTTTGACTCACTCTCCCCCAAAAATCCTTTGGATGAGACTATAAACTGAGGGGCCCCGTGTGCGAACGCATGCCGAACATCTTGCACACGTTCAATCCTGTTTCGCGTTTTGTTAGAGTAGGCCATTGTGTGCCGGTGGGAAAAAGATGCCAAGATTTACAAAACTGCATCACACAGGGACCGGATGTAAAAAAGCACATGAGTGCTTATTCCATTATCCCTGATATAAAAGAATACATAAAAAATAAATGATGAGATACTGAATACTGATACTCTTGCTCTGGATATGTGCTCATCGTTATGGGTCACAAGCTCCCTGAAGTTGGAATGTGGCTCCCTTTGTGGTGGATAAAAATGGTTAAAATGGTAAAAATGTGTTAAATCTCACCATTGGTAAACCTCAAGTTCTTGCCAAGGAACAGCAACACACAAAAAAAGAGTCACAATAAAATCTATATGATGTCCATGGCTTGAAAATTGGTAGG